>JAWNLN010000059.1:0-46994 GCA_035042305.1 Drosophila glabriapex
GCAGTCGTGCCTCCAAAGCATTTCTAACAAGTCAGACATTTGCCCAGCCGAGATGCGTTAATGAATTTCGCTATCTTGGCCGGTCTCATATGTCGGAGCTCCGATAAATCAGTTAGGGAGTAGTTTCCCAGGATTTCCAGCCTTTCTCCTGGCAAGTGCTGAGGCAGTGGCAGAAGAAATGTTCCGGAGATTCCACTTCCTCCTCATCTTTGCAGCTTCTGCAAAAGTCACTGTATGGCACCTGGAGTCTGTTGGCATGAATGCCGGCCAGCCAGTGCCCAGTTAGAGCCCGGGTCACTGCAGAACAGTTAATCCGACTTAGACTGCACAGCTCTCTGCTGCGCTTGGAGTTGATAATTGGCCATGGCTGGTGTGCTATGCGGGCACAGGTGGCACTTTGCCATTTTCTGCATGACCTGCGCCTGTACTCCTCCTTGATGTTGAGCTTACAGGTAGCTAGAGGCATATTTATACCTTCCTTGTCCGCGAGGAGTGGTAGTATAGTACCTTTCCTAGCTAGCTCATCGGCTTTACAGTTGCCTTCAATGTCCTGATGGCCAGGGACCCATATTAGGCTAATAGCATGCTGTTTAGCCATCTCGTGTTGAGATTTGCGACAGCTTGTTACTGATATCGAATTTTAAGATATCGAGCTGATGGATTTAATTGCTGCCTGACTGTCAATATATATGTTTATATTGGCTAGGGCTAACTTTGAGCCTTTCTAGGCAGTCTATACCTTCCTTTATGGCCAGTACCTCAGCTTGAAAAACACTGCAGTGTGCTGGAAGGCTAAAGGATAACTGTATGTTGAGTTGCTTGGAGTAGACCCCTCCGCCTACGCGGTTGTCTAGTTTGGAGCCGTCTGTAAAGAAGGTTATGGTCGCCGGTGGACCGGGGGTGTCATGAACCCATTCCTCCCTTTGAGAGAAGTATATGTTGAAGGGAGTATCCCGCTGTGTTACTGGTACGCAGTAATCTGTTTTTGAAGGGCTGGTCGGCTTCCCTTCTAGGATTGAGGCATGGCCAGTGCTCTGAGTAGCCCAGGCGAAGGATTCTCTGAGCTCTGGGATATCCAGGATATCATCAAGTGCCTCACTAGGTGTTGTACGAAGCGCCCCTGATATGCATAGTTCAGCCATACGCTGAACCTTGTTCAGTTTGGAAAGGGTGGTTTTCTTTTTTAAACAGGGCCACCTTACTGCGACGCCATACAAAATTATAGGTCTGACTATAGATGTGCATAACCATTGAACGATATTTGGGGATATACCCCATTTCAGCCCAATGGATTTCCTGCACGTGTATAGAGCGACTGTTGCCTTCTTAACCCGTGATTAGATATTTAGGTTCCAGTCTAGTTTCCTATCCAGTGTCAGTCCTAGGAAATTGTCACAGTTGTTGAAGATCAGATTCACATTATTTAGTAGGGGTGGGACAAGAGAAGGGACCTTGTAGTTTCTTGTGAAAGGAACCAGTTCCGTTTTATTCGGGTTTACCCCTAGTCCACTCTCCTTGTGCCCAGCATGACAGTGTTTTTAGTTTACTAGTCATGAGGTCACAGAGAGTTTGTGGGTATTTTCCCCTGAAAATTATTGCAACGTCATCTGCGTATGCAACCGTCTGGCAGCCGGAGGGGGCCTCCATATTTCACAGCAATTTGTTAATTGCTATGTCCCATAGTAGGGGTGACAGGACGCCTCTTTATGGCGAACCTGGAGAGAGTTGACGACCCTAGTGTGGATATCACAGTTCTGCAAGTAAGCAATTGACTGATCAATCCCACTAGACCGGTGTTAATCAATTTCTCTATAATAGAGACCATTGAGTGAAGGGCAGCATCTGTGGATCTGCCCTTCCTGTAGGCATTTTGGGACTCCGACATAAGCTTGGGGTCAATGGATGCTGTGAGATGGAGACTCAGAGTCTTTAGCATGAAAGATGACAGACTGATGAGTCTGAAATCTTTGGCGCTGGTGTGCGATGGCTTCCCAGCATTAGGTATGAAAGTTATTTTAGACTGGAGCCATGTCGGTGGGATGCGACTAGTCTTCAGAATCTTCCAGAAGATTTCATGTAACCATGGGGACTTAGACGGCTTGAAGCTGTTTACCGCCCACTTTATGTTACCTTTGTGTATAAGAGATTTTAAAGATGTGTTCTCTATACAGTTGGTTTCTGCGCACCTCAAGGACTGATCGGAGCAGCCAGGAAAGTGCGTTTTAAGGAGGATGTCCAGTGACTCTTCACTGGAGACCGACCATGAGTTATCATCCTTTTTCAGATAACCTAGTGTGGGTGTGGTTTTTGATAAAACTTTTCTAAGCCTTGCAGCTTCCTTAGTTGTATCAATATCTGTGCAGAAATCTCTCCAAGATTTCATTTTTCCCGTCTGGTGGCTTTTTTGTCTTCAGCCAGACTTGATTTGTATTTTGACCATCGCAGGCCGTTATTTTGCGCTTTCGCCGCATTGAAGAGAGACCTGCAACTTTGTCGAAGGGCATTTACTTGAGGTGTCCACCACGGTGGTTTCTTCTTGTGCACTGGCTTACTGATAGGGCAGGCTGCCTTAAAAGCCTTCTTACGTGCTAGTAAAAGTCTCTGTGAGATTTCTGAGATGAGCTAAATTGTCCGGACCTTTTGGTGGGTGTTCCGAAAGGGTTCGGTCAAGTTTGGCTGTGAAGGTTTCCCAGTTCGTCTTCTTCAGATCTGTGAAGTGAACTGGTTCTGGATGGCTCGCGAGAAGCTCAAATTCTATGTACCTTGATCAGAGAAGGAGTGGTCATCAGAAACTCTCCAACTTGTTAGCTGGTCACCCATAGATTGTGAGATGAGGGTCAAATCAATGACCTCTCTCCTATTTTTAATAATGAAGGTGGGTTCATTTCGCGTGTTACATACTATAAGGTTAGTATTAAGGATGAAGGATAAGAGTGACTCACCCCTCGGATTTGTGTCTGTGCTCTCCCACTGAGTGTGGTGAGCATTGGCGTCGCAGCCTATAATCTCGCACTCCTGGACGAGGGATCTTGTTATCTCGTCTGGTGGCGGGCCAGCGCCATATCGTAGGCCATATAGGCAGACAGTAGCCGTATCGGAGCTGACTGGAGCTCCAGGCTTATCGCTGTGTTGTCGGCATTGCTAAAATGTTAAAGCAGAAAAATACTTAGATGTTTTTTCGCGAGGATGCAAGTGCGTTTTTTATCTGCATTTCCATCTACTAAAAGCTTATAATCTTTATTACCTAGGCCGCAAATCTTTCCTCCAATCACCCAAGGTTTTCGGACTAGTATTATGTCGTCTCCGCCTCCAGCCAGGCGGAGCATCAGAGCAGCGGATGCTGCTTTACTGTAGTGAAGGTTTATCTGTCGTAGTCTCAAGGACATCCGGAGACTCTTCCCTCACCACCGTGTTGTTGCTGTCGTTCTCGTCCGACAGCGTAAAGTCGTCCGCGTCTAACTCGTGATACAAGGCCTCAAGGCCCCAAGTCAGAGTCAACGTGTCCGACATGTAACCGGGCTCCAGCTCCTCATCGGTTGCTCCGATCTCCGCAGGAGTACCCTGTTCAGCTGTCTTGATACAGCTAACAGGGTCTCCTCCGGCCGGCGCATCAGATTTGTATACCTTTACGGTAATGGAGCCGAAGCCAAAATTGTGCTTTTGCGTCTTCGATGGGGGCCAGTGATTCCAAGTTAAGGATCAGCACTGACTGGTTGGTTGGCCCATCGGTGGCCTCAATCTTCGCCACCCTCCAATCGTGGGTAGAGAGGGGTTGCATAACTGCAATAGATTTAGCACCTGGTCCGGTTCCTTTAAAGAGGCCGGGATCCAGATGAGTGCGCGAGGTCTACTCGGGACTTCGCTCCAGTCGACAGCGACCAACTTCGCCCCAGGGTAGACCTCGCCAATCTCTGCTACGACAGCTTTATAAAGCTCTACCGAGCGAGCATCCTGGCAGGCGATAACCTTTGTGTCACCCTGGTACCACCCGGCATCTCTACATACCGGAGGTGTGTAGGCAGTGGACAGCGAGGGCTTCTTCCACCCACTTCCACTGATTTCTCGGGATTCTGCCGTCCTTATTACCCTCGTCAAGGATCCCTAGTAGGATTATTTCCTTGGCAATTTGAGCAAAGGACCTTCCCTGCTGCACCTTGGCCCGCTTTGCAACCGGTCTGCCTCGCAAAAGTTTGGCAGCACCTTCCTGGCCCACACCACCTTATTCTGCCATTCGGCTGGTGGGTTAGCCACGATGTTTGCGTTCTGCCGCTTCAGAATGCTTGCGGCATTTATTCTATCGGCGTATGTGAACCTTTTAGCCGCAGCGCTGGTAATTCGCCCGTTGCACCCGCTCCGGCTGGCAGGTTGGCTGCACAAGTGGTTTGCCTTCCTACAACGGAGTCGGATGGATCGCGGTTCTTAACAGCTGCACCCTCACCATTGGCTTGACAAAGAGGCTTTTCCGCCACTTTTGTCGTGTTGCCGCTTTGGCCAGGCTTACGAGCCACTGCCTCCGCTACATGTTTGGGATTGCTCCCTGCCGGTTTTGTTAGAGTACCGGACTCTTTTTGAATTTTTTTAATTGAATTGGAATGAATTGTGGTTCCCACGAGTTGCGGAGAAAGAATGTCCACCTGCACAGAGATCCGCGATGTGCAGGTAAGGCTGATTAATATCGGAGGTCGTCAGGTATCCGATATGCTCCGTAGATGACTGGGCTATTTGTGGGCCCCCAGCCTGGCTGACTATCGACACGGGTCGCATTACACCTTAGTCCGGCCCATTACCTCGAAAACATGACTCGGTCCTTTCCCAGGGACAAGACTATGGAGACAGTTCATGTCCGAGGTTCGGGGCACGAGTCTTAGCTAGCAACGGTACCTTGCAGGACCACTGTAATGCTATTATCAGTCGGCCCTCGTGGAGTGTTCCATACCTAGATCGTGTCAAGCTTGTACAGAAGAACGAGGAAAAGTTTCCTGATTTGCGTGTGGAGGATGGATTATTGTTTAAAAAAACACAATTCATTCAGCCAGATATGGGAGAGTTCCATTGGAAACTATGGATTCCAAAAGCACTAACGGACATCCTAATCAAAGAAGCACATGAAGGCGACGCGAATATTCATGGTGGATGAGCCAGGGCCATAGGTAGGCTCAAACAAATGTATTTCTGGCCGAGAATGGCAATGCTAGTGAAGGCTTACATTGCGAACTACGACACGTGTAGGGAGACCAAACACTCGACACAGACGAATAGACCAGCCATGGGAGGAGAGACAATGACGGATAGACCCATGCAAAAACTATATATGGATTTCTTGGGACCATATCCAAGGTCGCGAAGTGGTAATGTAGTCATTTTGGTAGTCCTTGATCATATGTCAAAGTTCATTTGGTTAAAGGCAATGCCAAAAGCAACGGCAAAGGCGTTTGGGGTTCCAGAAGTTTGGGGTTCCAGAAATCGTTCATACGGATAACGGCAGACAGTTCACATCCGAGGAGTTTACAAATTTCCTAAGTCGACGAGACATAACCCAAATGCGATCTGGAAATTACGCACCACAGGCAAACGCAGCGGAAAGGGTCAACCAAACTATCCTAGCGGCGATAAGGACATATGTTGCAGACGAACACACACGTTGGGACGAGAGAATGCCCGACATTTAGAGTGCGGCTCGAAGCGCTATACACCACAGCATTGGAACATCGCCATATTTTGTGCTGTTTGGACAGCATATTTTTACAAGCGGAAAAGAAGATTACAAACTCGCTCGCAAACTAGGAGCCGTAACGGATGCCGACGTCCAACATCTTTCCAGGCAGGACCAGCAACAAATCATCCGGCAGGAAGTCCAGAAGAATCTGCATAGAGCATATGAGAGGGCGGCTGAGGTTTATAATTTAAAAACGCGGGATATCCACTATGTTTCTGAGCAAGAATTCAAGAATTCAAGTGATTTCAAGAACCGGATCAATGCCAAGTTTTGTCCGAAATATGCAGGCTGTACAAAATCCACGCAGCCAACACAGCAGCTAGCGGACTGGTTTGATGGAAATATTTGTTTTTTTTTTTATTTATTAAAGAATACAAATTTTTTGTTAACTTGCCGCGGTCGAACTACCCCTGAGCCGATAGCTAGCCGGCTAAGCGATATATTGGTGCTTTCGACAGGCAAGGCATAACAATGTGAAAATTTAATGAAAACTACAACAAATAATGCTAAAAAACCAAGATCAAAAAATTATCACAGATAAAAACGCTACGGCATTTAAAATTCTATTTGATTTACGGTTATACAAATCAAAAAATTTTTTCAGATAATGAGAGATTGTTTTGGAAGAAAATGTGTTCAAAGCCAGTATTAACAAAGGCACACCACATAAGCAGATTAAATGTAGCAAGAGAACACATGTTCTGGACGCAGAAGTGGCAAAATATGTTATTTTCTAATAAGTAAAAATTTAATTTCGATGGTTTATAGAGTTCAAATTATTCCAGGCACGATTTAAAGAAGTCTGAGAGATATTTCCCTACTCGAAGCTGTGGCGGTGCTGCACTTTTGATCTGCATTCAGTTATCACAACAAGACCCTGATTTGTGAAATTGCAGGCCGTATATATATATATATATATATATATATATATATATATAAGTATTTATAAGTATAGGCGGGCTATCCGTAGCCAACAGCCATATATGAATTGCAGAAAAATTTTATACCAACATTGAATAAAACGCTTAACCGTTTTTGCCCATTAAGCTCAATTTTTAGTTTCTTTTTATTCATTAATTTTTATTGCTTATGCACATACTTTTATAAATTTATGCAAATATTTATTTCGATTTACAAAATTAAATATACTGTTCAAATCCGGCATCCTGATTTTGCCAAACTTCATCAATTTCGATACACAAACGATCCCCGTAATATTATTATTAGAATTCTGGTAGGGTATAATAGGTAGATTGAGGTTAATTTAATAAAATTTCATTTGAATTATTTTCACATATATTTGGTAAGATTAAGCTGGCAAATTGATATTCAAATTCAAATTGTAATTCCCTTTGTAGTTTTTCCAGGCGGATAGTTTTGTTATTTTATGTTGAAAATGCATGCTAACTAAGAGATAAATCTTGAGAACGATAATAAGGTGTGTGAGTGTTACGGAAAATATCCAACAGCCTACTAACCAAATTAAGTACTCTAGCTTAAAAATGGTGGCCTTATTAACACATTGTCTGACGCAGGTACAGAGGTTTCTAGGTCTGTATCAAGACATAGGTTGACCAATACTATTTCATTGTTCATATTATTTTGTACGAAATATGTGCGAAAGTATGTAACTTGCTGAAAGAAGTATCTCCGACCCCACATGTAAGTAAATTATACTTCAGAACATATTGATCTCTTTAATATTAGCGGGCACAAGAATTCTCTGTAATCATAGCTATCCGCGTGCTTGCATTTATTATTTTTAAATATTTATATATTCTTTACAAGATGATTTCAACTGTTGCCAATGTTTTGAGTTTATTTATTATTGATCATCAAAATAAAGCGACCGGAGCAATGTAAAATAGCTCATTGAAGTGCTAAGTATCTAAAAAGAAAGGTACATTTTTGCTATTTTTGTGTAAGCTTAGGTTATATGCTTCTTACCGCTGCAAAACTTTGAAGGGATAAAGTTGAAAACTTAAAAGCTGTTATTCTCACAGGTCGCTGACTACAAAGTATCATGAATTCTAAGCTTGTGCGGAACTCTTTGTTGTACGGTATTTTGGATGTTCCTTCCCAGCCACAACTATAAAGATGATAAGCCGTGATTGTTGACTATAAGAAAATGGAAAAATATATATTTGTTCTTTAAATTTATTAAACTTGGACAGCGTTGTGCAATAATGTAGAAGTGAGAACATTGCAGTAAATAATCAATAATCAGCTTTTTAATTTCAATAACTCTATCTAAAAAAATGTGGGATACATTGGCACAGATAAGAAAATGTTTCAAGTTTAAATTCTTTAGTTTTAACAAACAGTACAAACAAACAGCTTGATGGACAATTTGATTTTGAATTTTGAATTTTTTTTTTGTTTATATAAAGAAATCCGGGAAAGTTATATGTAAAAGAACAGAAAATTGATTTGCGTAAAAGCCCAATATGATCCTGTTTATTTAATTTAGCATTTGCGAATTTTAAAGATTGCATAAAGAACAATAATAAGATTATTAAAGATTAAGATTTTAACGCTTACATGTTGTATTAACGTATCACCGTTGCCGCAAAGTATGTATAGCTGCGATATTGCCGATGAGATGTAAACGACGAACTTAATGTAGTCGCCAATAAACATGTTTTTACCCTGTTAATAAGTATAACAGTAAATTATACTGTAATATAACTAAAAATAAATACTTACAGTAACGAGCTGAAAACCCACCATGCAAATAAGAAGTGCCGAAATGGTCAGATTCACAAGAAGTATGGGATTAAAAAAATCTTCCAAAAGTTTTGCAAAACTAAAAATACATCTTTATAAGTCAAATTGGAAATATACACATATATTCAAATTAGTTTGGGTATTAAGCCAATGTGGGACACTGCTATTGCCCGTCTATATTCTTAAAGGTGGAGCCGAGTACAGGATGATACACTTTCCGCTTAGAGCGGGTCTAGGCGGAGAAGGTCGCAGAGGTATTGTGCGGTGCTTATGTACACTGAGAAATTGGGTGGTACCCTAGTGGCCCTGGGTGTTGAGCAGCAAACTGTGAAGAAGAAGAAAATGCAATAACAGTGTGGAGAGGTATAGCACCAATTCGATGCCGAAGCAGCGAACCGATGCAAGAGTGCCATAGAGGGAGCCTCAGAAAGATTTTGAGCACCAGCTGCAAAGCACCTATCACACGAGGCGGGACCGAGCCAAATCAACATGTTGATGCAAGGAGCGATGAGCTGTTAGAGGTAGAATTTGCCTGAATGGAATCTGTGCCCAAGGGATTGCGAGCTGAAGCTCTTAATATATCCTTCGAAACCGAAGGATTATCCACACTCATCTACAACTGGAGGGTATTTTCTGAACATTCATTGATGGATCTTAGAATTATTCTATGTGACAGTAAGGAGGGTTTCTCTTTAAATAGGTCGTATAGGAAGCCTTGAAAAATCAATTGGCAATACAATTATGACTTTTTAGATTTAAATTTGAATATACACTGAAAAAGTAAATGTATGCGCTCAGTTTTTGAAAAGCATCCCATTGCACTTAGTCTTAATATTTTGCTTATAGGTAACAGCTGACATACCACTCCACTAGTTTTGTAAAGTGTTCTTTAATTCTATTCTAATCTAATATATTCTAATCACACTATAAAAAGTATCCCATCTCCGACACGTATATGTTACATAAATTTACTCAACTGAATATAGAAAAGTATATTATAATCGAATGCTTACCAAATAATCTTGTTATGATGATGGGCAATGCTGTGAAGCTCTCGTATTTGTTTTAAGTGAAACTGTTTTATGTTAGGTTTTGAGCACATTTGTATATTTGTGGAATTCATTAAAACATCAATTCTCTCATGCAGTAGGCGAAATTGTCCGCATGTGTATGTTACAAAGAATCCAAATATAGAATCTTCAGCAAATAGAGTTGTAACTACACAAATGCCGGCATATGCTGTAAATATGTACGTAAGCGAATATGGTATCCAATTGTTGTACGGGTTGAAAGGGAAGAGCATTTTATATGGAAATGGCTTAGTCGATGTGTCGATGCCAACAATCCAGAATAGCTCCACCAGTGGCAGTATACAATACATGAGTATAAGGCAAGACAGCAAAACACTCATCACTCGATAGGTATTCATCCTCTTACGGCACTCATTGGAAACTTTGACATTTGAGTCGCTATACAGAAATTGCATAATAATATAAATTAGAAATAATTAAGAATGCTGCAGTCGGCCGTAACCGACTGCGTAATACTCTGATACCAGTACCTGCTAATCACAGGCTGCAAACAACCATCTTTTGGGACTGAGGGTGGGGCAGTTGTGCACTGAATGTGTTTGTCTCCAACTAATGAATAATAATTAAGGTGCCATGAATTTGGTGACCGAATTCCAAAATAGTGGCCACAACCACTATAGGACAAGAAATTTTCTTAAAAATGTAGAATAATTTTTTTTATACATTGTTTTTTTTCTTGGCAATATTAGGAGGAAGTTTCTAAGAATTTACTTTTCATGTTCGGTAAGTCCAGCAATAAGTTTGCGGGATATGTAGATTGTTTGTTATTTGGAGAAATAGCCACCAGGATATGCCTACGTATGGGCAGGTGCAGCTTCTCCTCCCACCTTTTATCATAACGTGGCTTAAGGGTATGAAAAATTACATTTCAGCTCTCGTCTTTACGCCCTTTCGTATACGTATTAGATATTGTAGCCAACAAACTGAAAAGTGCTGGTGCCCTCGTTGTATTTACGTAAGTATACTTCTGTGTGCACAACAGTAGTTTCAGACTTTAATTGTCTCTGATATATGGATGCAAAGGACACATTATTGCAGATAATTGAATCCGTCGCTTTTTATACTCAGAAGTTTTGGTTGCTTAAAAAATTTACTTTGTATAGACAAACAAACAATTAATATATGTACTTAGAAAAAAAAACATCCTTGACGAAAAGATGTGGATTACGTACATTATTTTATTCTACTTACTTTGGTATCCAAATATCGCCTACGAATTGTTGAATTATTTCATGAAATTTTCGCTGGTTCAGTCGTAGGTGCATTAAGCGAACAAAGTTTAAGGCACCCATTAAAGTAGTACAGCAACTTTCCGTAATCATAATAATATCCCCAAAATTGTTGACCAAAAATGCCGTTTGAAAGCTAATTGTAATGCCAACTGATATAATAACATACCATGCCCACAAAGTATAGGCTAAGCCATATATGTTCTTCCGCGTCAGTGAAGCTGGCCTTAATTTCAGCGACATGGTTTCTAGAGGCCAACAACCATTTAATTTTAACCAAATGCACTGCATAGGTATGCGAAAGCCGTTATCTCGAAGTGGCTGTGGATTGAACATTACGATACGACTGACTTTAGTACTCTATTGCACGCCAATGTAGCACACTGCCTTTTATGTCGTGGTAAATAAGGAGAGTATGGGAAGTACAATTAGAATCATTAATGAATCGATTGAAAAGCTCTTTGATGTTACAACTTCTTTTCCAACAGAATATTTAAGTATAACCTTAATTGCATCAAATTAAATTCTTTGTTATTACAATTTCTTAACGAAAGCCATTCCAATATTTTACTGTACTAGTGGTTTGCGCTATCAGTTTTTTGATAGCTTTATTTTCCAAAAATAACACAAAGTTAATTCAGAACACGCTTTATAAGCTTTATAGCTTATTCAAATGTATTTAGACTAGAAGCCAACGCTTAGTTTTTTCTATCAACGATTTGAAGACAATTGCTAAATCTTCTCACAATAAGAATAACTACCGGGCGAAATGAAGATTTGAAGCCACCTCTAAACCTTCTCAAATCGAGAGAGTAATTAAAACGATCGATCAGCTACAGTTATGCAACACAACTAACTAGCTGCAGCAGCCGGCGGCTCAGCGAACTTCCTTTATCGAGAGAGAGAGAGAGTATAATGATACCGCTGTTAGTAATTAAAAAAAATTCATATTTATCCTGCAAGGTATATCTCGTTCTACCATTATCAAGTGTTAAGACGTCTTAACAAACAATCGGATTCAAAATAAAGAATGGTATAGCCACGCCCACACCTGCGCCCATAATTGCCAATGCTGATATTTCGGAAAGTGTAATTCGATAAATCCGTATATTTCCCACAATTTTTAAAAGTGACCAAACCTAAAATGTAACTTGTTAGAAACCTCCTCCAAGGATCGGCACATACCACGCCCGCATACGCCGCCCCCACGAACTTCGGCCTAAGAAATCTGAAATGCGCATATCTTCCACAATGTGTAAGCTAAAATCACCAAACCTTAAAAGTATGTTACTGGTAACTCCCCTAAGAGATCGATTAAAAAATTGGAGGGCCAAGCCCACTCCGCCTCCCTATACCGATGCACCTGGTAGTGTAAATCGATAAGACCATATATCTCACACAATTTGAAAGCTGGAGTCACCAATTTTTAAACGCATATTTTGCCAGTAACACCCTGCCGGGGTCCATTCGGATCTAAAAGTGCAGATCTCGAAGCCACCGCTTTTATAGTGGTGGCTTTTATTCCTATCTCAAATCAATAAATATCGACATTCGAGAAACGGAGCCAGCGCTGGTATACGTAAACTGTATTTTAAATTTAAAGTCTCTAGCACCTATAGTCTCTCTTTCGCCCTCTCCCTTTCTAACGCAGGTGTTCAGCCGTTTAAACGTGTCTGATACACATGTCCATCAGGGCACGTGCCATTAGTGTGTGAGGAGTATTGCGGGAGCAATACTGTTGTCCATACTCACACTGACGGCCGACAATGGCTGGCGCCAGCAAAAGGATAGTGGAAAATTACCAAAAAGATCACGCCACCAAGAAGATCATGCCACCGTGATACAGTCCTGACAAAAGGTAGCAAACCATGGCCCTTAAAAGAAGCGCCGCAGCACAAGGCGTGGGCTGTGCAAATATATACGCGAGTCTGCGCGAACCAATACGCGAGTGAGAATCGATCTGTTCAAAGGTGAAAGTGAGTCGGTCGCAATTACGAAGTCAGCGAGGTACGTGAACGCGAGACACAAAGGACGAGTGCAACGACACTGTGTATCGAAGGACTTAAATAGAACATAAGGATCACAGGACGCTCGAATTGTGGCAACAGGCGATATCCGTGAAGAGCCAAGCGAAACAAGCGAGGCTTGGTCTGTGATTAGCCAGACAGTGAGTCACGCGAATCCTGACTCACAAGATTACTGGGGGCAATCCTTGGGAACCGCTAGTCCTGGTGAGCATCAGGATGCCTGTACGGAATCTCTGGCGGCAGACTGACACATTCAAAATTCGATTCCTTGAACAGTCTCTGTTCAGAAAACTGGTAAAAAAAATTGAGGCACACTATTTTTCAGAACTATACCGCGCAGGGCCAAAATCTAAAAGTTATGAAAATCGACTGGCTCATATTGTAATTATGGAAGTCTTCGACGGAACAGATTTTTGAGGACTACATATTTTGTGATAAGCAATTTTCTTCAATTTCAATTGGGAAAGTAGATCAAACAATAATGCACATAAGCGGATTTGCCTGATACCCGATGCATTGCCTCAAAGAGTACCACTGCAAAAAGAGATTTGGCAAAACAGGGTCATCAGCGTGGACATTCACAAAAAGAGTACGAACATAAACAAAATATTTTCCTGAACTTGCTTTTAAGCGATCCATAGCTAAAAAATATTGCGTCAAATTATTTATTTTATTTCAAAGTCATAATTCTATTATCCCCTAGAGCATATTGGACTCAAGCTTACACCAGCCAATCTCGCTTCTATCACAGTTCCGCCATTCGAACGACTGAAGTGTAGGTGAAGCTACTTAAAAAAAACCCAAGAAACAAAAATAGTGCGCTTTCACGCTAATTGGGTTATTGGGTAATCTGCCTGCTTTTGAATTTTTGATCGGTATTGCCATTTATTCATTGGTGCCCATTGGATTGTGGGCTTCCAACACAGAACATCCCCTAGGAGACTTTAAATGGTTATAACTGTAACAGTTGTGCACTGATACTGAAGCTTGTCTGAGTTGGGTATAAGCCCCTCTTAAGGAGCGTAACCTTGATCGCATCTTAAGATGTATTGTCTATTGTAATGGTCAGCACGTAACTTAAAAAAAATATAGAGTTGCAGCGCTAAGCCTGCGCTGTATCGGACGAATAGTAAACAAAGCAGTGGGTCTGAGCACGCAAAAAGCTGAGCTTCCAAAAAAATGAAACTTTTTCGGTTAGCGATAGATCGCTTAAGGGAGCTTTCGAAACGCAGCGAACTTTGTTGTCTCCGCTTGCTTCCGGCGCCTTTAGCGAGCACAACCGGGTATAAAAGGGAGCTGATCTCAGCTAAAGCCCTCCTCCTTTTTTAAATTATTGCAACGTGCGGATGCAAATAGAAAGTAAAACGTCGGTCGGCGAAAATCTATATAACACGTGGCGGCTGAAAAAAATAAAATAAATTAAAATAGTGCCGAATTCTTTTAACACTAAAACAAGAAAGAACACAAAAAAAACACCACCAATTTAAAAAAACACAGAACGAACCGCCCCACAGATAACTTGTGAACGTGCCACGTATCATCACGTGCCCGGCCAGGACGGCCGTAACTAAAGCCCTCTAGAAGCGGAGAGGCACAGCCGCTGGACCCCTTCAGAAGCCTCTGGAAGTCATCAAGAAGCCCGCTACCCCGATCGCTACTCTATGATGCTATTTTTTTCATCCCCTGGAGACGGAGACAGCTCATCTGCAGCAGCAGCCAAACCGGCGAATTAATTAATCCATTAATTAAAACAAACCAACACAGACAGAAAAAATTAAATATCCACAATGCCATTAAGAATACAAAAAAAATAAAATGCCAAAAAAATAAAATAATAATAACTTAAAATACTAAAAGTCCAGGAAAATTAAAACAAACTTCATAAAAAACTATCGATGCAGAAAAGTTGTAAAATATATAAATCCGGAAAGTTAGAATTTTTTATATCATAAATAAACTCAGAGCTTCCAAATCAAATCGATAAAAGTGACGGGCTGTGTGTTTTTGTAAAAGTGCCAGACTAATAATATCCCATATTAAAATCATAAAACCAAAAAAAAAAAAAAAAAACCAGATAACTCCCCCCTTATTAATTTTTTTTTGTGATTGAATAATTAATTTAGTTTCAGTGAGAAAAAATATACATCTATATGAACCTACGACTACAAGAAATAAACCCATCGTTGGAAGGCCTTTCATCGGATCGGAGAACAACGTAAGTCAAGAATCTACTTTTCCTGAAATTTGGTAAAATTCGGAGCCAATAAACGTACTTTCGTACGGAACATAGCTAAAAATTTAAAAAGACAAATTTGAGAAGCACCCGAATTTTTCCAAAAATTTTTTTATTCAAGCATAAAAAAAAGAAGAAATTAATAAGATTCCCTAAGCAAAAAAAAAAAATAACCACCAAAAAAAAAAAAACCAAATCCGAAGTACGACGTACCCTCATCTCTTATACTAGTGCTTAGGCGTGTGCATTAGAATTTTGAGAATGTGCATTAGAGCTTTGAGAGTGAGAATTCGGCGGAAGCAGCCACTCGCTCGACTTCTTTGAAAATGTTAACCAGCAGCATCAAAATGAGCGGACAGCAAAATTCAAGCGTGGGCGTCAGCGGGTCGGGACCCAAATCTCCATGGACGGCTCAGCGGAGGATATTCCGTGCGGCAAGAAAGCCGGTCCGGGTACACGCGCGGTTACTGGTCGTCGGCGGTGCGCATGATGCGCATGGTGCGCGAAGTGCGCGTGGTACGCGTGGTGCGCGTCGCGAGGCGCCGAGTCCTGCATCGCATCGCGCAGGAGCAGCGAAATCGCCAATATGACGAGATCGAGCTGCTGGCGTCGCCGCTACACGCCCCCAGCGTCGAGGGAGATCCAGACAGTGAACGCGACGAGGTGGAACTGCTGGCATCACCGCTACACGATCCCAGCATCGAAGGGGACATAGTAATGTACGCAGTTCCGGAAGCCGACGAGGAGGTGCTGTCACGACGCCGACGCTACCCGAGCGACATGGACGATGTCAATCCAGAGTGGCTTTGTTGGCAGTACCCGGAACTGCCCCCGACGCCGGACGCAGATACCAGCGCGGTGCGGTTCGCCGGGCCACGCCCCCGCTCCGATTCTTGGGAGGCGGCCGAACCCGACGAGGTCGAGAACTCGGAAGATAAGGCGGTAGGCCCGGGGAGGAGCCCATGCTGATATCGTCCGAGGACGTGGACGACACTGGCGAGGAGCGGCGGTCGTCGGCGTCTATAGTGGACCCCGACGACGAGGACACGATGCCGTTTCCGCCAGCGACACCGGAGCCGGACGTGATCGTCATTTCGGACGAGGAGGAGGGGGAGAGGCCCAGGGGCATGGCGAACGCCAACAAACTCCGCCACCCACCGTGACCGCCACTTATGTGAGGGCCTTCGCGGACAGCCGCTGGAGACACCAGGTGACACTAGTATGTGTTTGGGAGGAGGAGGTGGAGTTGCCACCAACCTGGCAGCTGGAGGAGGAGCAACCTCCCGCAGGCCCTAACCCCTCACAGCGAAACCGGAGTCCAGCACCGCCCGCCGTGGGATCATCACCACCCCCGCCGCCGGAGTGGAGACCCCTATGCGAAATGCCCATGAGCATGTTATATGCGCCCTCACAACAACTGTCTATTCAGGCCGAAATCCGACCCTGATGCAGTTGCGGCGAATTCGCTCTCTTTCGCCATCTCCTTCTCTAACGCAGGTGTTCAACCATTTGAACGTGTCTGACACACATGTCCATTAGGACATGTGCCGTTAGTGTGTGAGGAGTATTGCGGGAGCAATACTGTTGTCCATACTCACACTGACGGCCGACAATGGCTGGCGCCAGCAAAAGGATAGTGGAAAATTACCAGAAGATCACGCCACCGGGGTACAGTCCCGGCAAAAGGTGGCCAGCCACGGCCTATAAAAGGAGCGCCGTAGCACAAGGAGGGGCTGTGCAATTAAACACGAGAGGCTGCGCGCATATACACGCGAAACTGTGCAAACATATAAGCGAGTGAGAATCGAAGTATACCAGTGAAAGTGCAAGGACACGGTGTATTAAAGGACTCAACGAGAACTCAAGGATCACAGGACATCGAGGTCCTGTAAGCAGGTGTGAAGCGTATATCCTTGCCACGCCAGAATTGTGGCAACAGTCGATATCCGCAAGAAACCAGGCGAAGCAAACGAGGCTTGGTCTGTGCTGAGCCAGAGTGACACGCGAATCCGGACTCACAAGAATACTAGGGGCGATGCTTGGGGAACAAGGAAACCACTAGTCCTAGTGAGCATCAGGAGTGCTGTACGAAATGTCTGGCGGGCAGACTGAGATCCCGGGGTCGCGTAGCTGGCGGGCGGAGTGCCTGGGGCAGATTCTGGCGCACTGGAGCTCGCTTTCAACTGACCAGAACACCGATTTATGGCGAGACGACACGGAACGGGCAGTCATTACGCAAATAAACCCAACAAGTGTAATCGCACGTAACATAGGGGAATAAAGCAAGTTTTAATATATATATCGACTGTGTTGTTAATTGTTGCAAACGCAATAATAAATTTTGTTGCTCGAACCCGCAGCTCGACTGAGTTTTAGCTTAGCTAAAACACGACCAAGTAAATAGGTTCGTTACAACTAATTATCGATCAGCTAGAGCTATGCGAAACAACTGATTAGCTGCAGCAGCCGGCCGAGCAGCGAACGCACTTTATCGAGAGAGCGCGCTGCACAAAGAGAGCGCTGTACAATGAGAGCGCTGCTAACGCTGGCTGCTGCAGCTCAATCTGCACTTAACATAATGTGCATATGTAATTAAGACTAACAACATTTATATTTGGCCACGCAGGGCTTCAAATTCAAACATGTTAAAGATTCAAATCAATTATAGTTATTTGCTGCTGCTGCTGCAGCTGACAGGTGGGATAATTTTAATTCAATTCAAAATTTTCTCTTTAAAGTTTTTAGATTATGCACTACGTTAAACGTTTGCAAGGGACGAAAGCTCTGAACACAATGAAAAGAGCGTCATTAAAAAGTTACATTGTTAGAGTTATTCAAACCAAAAGATCATCAAGTGCTTTTAGAGCTTAATCATTATCTAAGCTTACGCTCACACTCGTTTTAGCTCGCTCTCAAGTTATTGCTCACTTTCTCTCTTTGTTCTTGTCGTTTTATTCATATACATTCAAAAGCCTGCGCTGGCTTGTACAGTGGGACAAACAACAGAATCACTAACCCAAATTACTGCACGTTGAAGGCCTTCTCGTAAACGGTGTTGTTGTTGTTAATTGTTGTGTTTTTTTTTTTTTTGATATTGTAGATTCAGGAGGGGGCTTGTTTTATTGTATATGAATGGGACATTTATTTATTTTTATATGGAAGAATATTGTTTAAATGGAATGGAATGGCTATATACACTTTTCACTTAGTGAACATTGTCCACAGGTTTAATTTAATAGTTGGATTATTTATTCACAGCGAACTGAATTATTTTGAGAACACAGATAATAAAGAATTGGCATTTATAACTAACCATAATTTTGCTTCTTATAGTTATTATTTATAATTTTGATTTGCCTTCCGCGCTTTAAGCTGCAGGGCTTCTATACCCTGAAACCATTAAAAATGGGTAAAAAAAAACGGGTATAATGGTTTTGTGCAAATGTATGTAACAGGCAGAAGGAAGCACCTCCGACCCCATAAAGTATATATATTCTTGATCAGGGTCAACAGCCGAGTCGATATAGCCATGTCCGCCTGTCCGTCCGTCCATCCGTCTGCATGAACACGCAGATCTCAGAGACTATAAGAGCTAGAAACTACAAATTTGGAATATAGGTTCACGTATACCAGGCGCATAGGTTTGAGATACTTGATCGATAAACGCCATCATATTTCGGCTATCGATACATTTAAATTTCCATTTCTTCTAATTTTGATATGCCTTGGCTGTCGAAAGCACTAATATATCGCTTAGCCGGCTAGCTATCGGCTCAGGGGTAGTTCGACCGCGATATATTGGGCGGCAAGTTAACAAAAAATTTGTATTCTTTAATAAATAAAAAAAAAAAACAAATATTTCCATCAAACCAGTCCGCTCACTGCTTTGTTGGCTGTGTGTATTTTGTACAGCCTGCGTGTCCCTCCCTTCCTAGTGATTCCTCCTCTAAATTTCCTGGAGAAATTCCCTTTCACAATTATTCTTTTCTCGCTTGTTTCTTATGCCCTCATCTCACCCGATCACATTAATTTACCACCTCATATTCAATTTTTTCCCTAATCCCTAACATTTTGTTGGCAAAGACTAAATTCACTCATATATATGTAGTAAGATTTTATATATTTACTTAATTTAAAGCTTATAAAATATTTATGGTGTTTCTTTTTTTGGCTTCAAAAGTGCGCATCACTGAGTGGCAAAATTAGCATCACTATTGCATTGGTTAGGGCCGATCAGCTGTCTTTGGCTCACTCTGCCGCAATTAGGCGGGAACAAACTCACAGGTGTGTTGATATAATCCGAGTCGTCTCAGGGTCTCCAGGCTTCGACTTTCTGGTTCCTGAGTCCAGTTGTCCCTGGCGATTTTCTCCTTGATGGTGGCGATGGATAGTTCCGCCTGTTGCTGACGCCGGTTTGTTATTTTTTATTTTATTTATCTTTTTCACTTTTGCTTTATATTTATTTATTTTATATTATTTGTTTTTTTTTTATATATAATTACTTCATAATTTATTCACAATTAATTTATTTGAATTTCTTTTTAAATAAATCTTTTTGCAGCGCATGCGGTCCTCTTCCTCCTCTTTTTTTATCTTTTTTCTTCTATTTTTCTGAAATGGTCCCCCATCGATATCCCTCGCCTATCGATCTATCTGCTGACCATTACAATTTATATATAAAATGCATCTGCATATTATTGAACAACTGCCTAAATTTCATCAAGATTGGATAGGAAAGACCCAAGTTATTGTCGAAAATATATTATCATATTGATCTTATTCCTATCAGCAGCCGCCAGCATTTTCTGAATGCAATATGCGAGCGCATGTGTGAGAAAGAGATGACATAATAATCGACGCGTGCGTAAATATGTGTGTATTCTGCAGAGCCCCATTATAAAAATAACATGCACTGCTCATTTTTTTTTCACTCTTCAGTGCCTGAGCTTGCTATAAAAAATGAGTGCATTTACAGACCTGCTCACATTTCAATATATTTAACAGCTGGGTTCAGGGTAAATCATAGTCGAGCTCACTCGACTATAGAACTCTTACTTGTTAATTTTGGTTTATTTTATTTTCTTTGCGATCACTGCACTCTTGTTTACTACCTTGCCAGTGAACGTTTTTGCCGCTCCGATCAGCGATGAAGATCACTTTTAATTGAAAATATTAGATTTGGTTTTCTTTCTTGCCAGTTCTCAATTTATAATTATAAAGTGGCGGGAAACGTCTTTTTGCTCCTCGACCTCGAACAGTGTAATGGTCGGTAGATACATCGATAGGTTAGGGGTATAGAATGGAGGACCATCTTCAGTGAGAGAAACTAAAGGAAGAGAGGGAAAAAGAAAAAAAAGAAGAAAAAGGCCGCATGCGCATGCGCATAAGAAAAGATTTATTTTATGCGCACCGCGAGGCGCCGAGTCCTGCATCGCATCGCGCAGGAGCAGCGAAATCGCCAATATGACGAGATCGAGCTGCTGGCGTCGCCGCTACACGCCCCCAGCGTCGAGGGAGATCCAGACAGTGAACGCGACGAGGTGGAACTGCTGGCATCACCGCTACACGATCCCAGCATCGAAGGGGACATAGAAATGGACGCAGTTCCGGAAGCCGACGAGGAGGTGCTGCCACGACGCCGACGCTACCCGAGTGACATGGTCGATGTCAATCCAGAGTGGCTTCGTTGGCAGTACCCGGAACTGTCCCCGACGCCGGACGCAGATACCACAGCGGTGCGGTTCGCCGGGCCACGCCCCCGCGCCGATTCTTGGGAGGCGGCCGAACCCGACGAGGCCGAGAACTCGGAAGGTGAGGCCGAAGGCCCGGGGACGCTGGGCGAAGAGGAGCCCATCCTAATATCGTCCGAGGACGAGGAGGGCACTGGCGAGGAGCGGCGGTCGTCGACAACTATAGTGGACCCCGACGACGAGTACACGATGCCGTTTCCGCCAGCGACACCGGAGCCGGACGTGATCGTCATTTCGGACGAGGAGGAGGACGAAGAGTTGCACGGGGACGGAGGAGAGGCCTAGGGGCATGGCGAACGTCAACAAACTCCGCCACCCACCATGACCGCCACTTATGCGAGGACCTTCGCGGACGGCCGCTGGAGACACCAGGTGACACTAGTATGTGTTTGGGAGGAGGAGGCGGGGTTGCCACCCACCTGGCAGCTGGAGGAGGAGCAACCTCCCGCAGGACCTAACCCCTCACAGCGACACCGGAGTCCTGCACCGCCCGCCGTGGGATCATCACCACCCCCGCCGCCGGAGTGGAGACCGCTATGCGAAATGCCCATGAGCATGTTATATGCGCCCTCACAACAACTGTCTATTCAGGCCGAAATCCGGCCCTGATGCAGTTGCGGCGAATTCGCTCTCTTTCGCCCTCTCCCTTTCTAACGCAGGTGTTCAGCCATTTGAACGTGTCTGACACACATGTCCATTAGGACATGTGCCGTTAGTGTGTGAGGAGTATTGCGGGAACAATTCTGTTGTCCATACACTGACGGCAGACAATGGCTGGCGCCATCAAAAGGGCAGTGGCAAATTACCAGAAGATAACGCCACCGGGGTACAGTCCCGGCAAAAGGTGGCCAGCCACGGCCTATAAAAGGAGCGCCGTAGCACAAGGAGGGGGCTGTGCAATTAAACACGAGAGGCTGCGCGCATATACACGCGAAACTGTGCAAACATATAAGCGAGTGAGAATCGAAGTATACCAGTGAAAGTGCAAGGACACGGTGTATTAAAGGACTCAACGAGAACTTAACGATCACAGGACATCGAGGTCCTGTAAGCAGGTGTGAAGCGTATATCCTTGCCACGGCAGAATTGTGGCAACAGGCGATATCCGCAAGAAACCAGGCGAAGCAAACGAGGCTTGGTCTGTGCTGAGCCAGAGTGACACGCGAATCCGGACTCACAAGAATACTAGGGACGATGCTTGGGGAACAAGGAAACCACTAGTCCTAGTGAGCATCAGAAGTGCTGTACGAAATCTCTGGCGGGCAGACTGAGATCCCGGGGTCGCGTAGCTGGCGGGCGGAGTGCCTGGGGCAGATTCTGGCGCACAGGAGCTCGCTTTCAACTGACCAAGAACACCGATTTATGGCGAGACGACACGGAACTGACTGCCCGTTCCGTTACGCAAATAAACCCAACAAGTGTAATCGCACATAGGGGAATAAAGCAAGTTTTAAAATATATATCAACTGTGTTGTTAATTGTTGCAAACGCAATAATAAATTTTGTTGCTCGAACCCGCAGCTCGACTGAGTTTTAGCTTAGCTAAAACACGACCAAGTAAATAGGTTCGTTACAACTAATTATCGATCAGCTAGAGCTATGCGAAACAACTGATTAGCTGCAGCAGCCGGCCGAGCAGCGAACGCACTTTATCGAGAGAGCGCGCTGCACAAAGAGAGCGCTGTACAATGAGAGCGCTGCTAACGCTGGCTGCTGCAGCTCAATCTGCACTTAACATAATGTGCATATGTAATTAAGACTAACAACATTTATATTTGGCCACGCAGGGCTCCAAATTCAAACATGTTAAAGATTCAAATCAATTATAGTTATTTGCTGCTGCTGCTGCAGCTGACAGGTGGGATAATTTTAATTCAATTCAAAATTTTCTCTTTAAAGTTTTTAGATTATGCACTACGTTAAACGTTTGCAAGGGACGAAAGCTCTGAACACAATGAAAAGAGCGTCATTAAAAAGTTACATTGTAAGAGTTATTCAAACCAAAAGATCATCAAGTCCTTTTAGAGCTTAATCATTATCTAAGCTTACGCTCACACTCGTTTTAGCTCGCTCTCAAGTTATTGCTCACTTTCTCTCTTTGTTCTTGTCGTTTTATTCATATACATTCAAAAGCCTGCGCTGGCTTGTACAGTGGGACAAACAACAGAATCACTAACCCAAATTACTGCACGTTGAAGGCCTTCTCGTAAACGGTGTTGTTGTTGTTGATTGTTGTTTTTTTTTTTTTTTGATATTGTAGATTCAGGAGGGGGGCTTGTTTTATTGTATATGAATGGGACATTTATTTATTTTTATATGGAAGAATATTGTTTAAATGGAATGGAATGGCTATATACACTTTTCACTTAGTGAACATTGTCCACAGGTTTAATTTAATAGTTGGATTATTTATTCACAGCGAACTGAATTATTTTGAGAACACAGATAATAAAGAATTGGCATTTATAACTAACCATAATTTTGCTTCTTATAGTTATTTTTTATAATTTTGATTTGCCTTCTGCGCTTTAAGCTGCAGGGCTTTCTATACCCTTAAACCATTAAAAATGGGTTAAAAAAATGGGTATAATGGTTTTGTGCAAATGTATGTAACAGGCAGAAGAAAGCATCTCCGACCCCATAAAGTATATATATTCTTGATCAGGGTCAACAGCCGAGTCGATATAGCCATGTCCACCTGTCCGTCCGTCCGTCCGTCTGTATGAACACGCAGATCTCAGAGACTATAAGAGCTAGAAACTACAAATTTGGAATATAGGTTCTCGTATACCAGGCGCATAAGTTGGAGATACTTGATCGATAAACGCCATCATATTTCGGCTATCGATATATTTAAATTTCCGATAGCAATAAATGCTACAATTTTAAAGGCATAATCTTCTAATTTTGTTATGCCGAAAGCATCAATATATCGCTCAGCCGGCAAGCTATCGGCTCATGGGGTTCGACCGCGATATATTGGGCGGCAAGTTAACAAAAATGTATATTCTTTTATAAATTAAAAAAAAAAACAAATATTTTCACACAATCCAGTCTGCTCGCTAGTGTGTTGGCTGTGTGTGGTTGTCGTATAGCCTGCGTGTCCCTCCCTTCCTAGTGATTCCTCCTCTAAATTTCCTGGAGAAATTTCCTTTCACAATTATTCTTTTCTCGCTTGTTTCTTATCCCCTCATCTCACCCGATCACATTAGTTTACCACCTCATATTCATTTTTTTGGGACTATTAAATTTACCAAGCGCCCAATCTAAAAAACCAGGCTGACATTATAACAACAAATGTCACCCTGTTTAAATAACACCGCGAAGCACATTTGTAGCAACAAATAACGCTTGCATGAAAAAAATAAAAATGAATAGATAAGAAATTAAAATAGTCCGGAGATTGTACACCTGAAATTCAGAGAATAAACGGGTGACCTTATCCAACAAGTAGGGGGAATATTTAGTCGGATCGTGGATGAGCATCCTACTATGCTGAGTCCATCGCTGCCGCAAACAGTACTCCTGCCGATTTGGTCAAAGAACATCTTTCAAGTGTCATTCGTAGTGAAAGTGAAGCTTAGCTGGTCCGTGAGCAGGGGAAAAGGCCGAGCCACGTTGCCTCCGAAGTGGATCTGGAGCAAAAAAGAAAAATAGAATTTGATGATTAGATTATCGGCCAATTAAAATTTGCTCTTAAATATAGCATACCTTGAAATGGGGTTTCCAAAGTACGTCGAGTTTTCAAGTCGTGATCCGTGCATTGTCAACGTTGTCCGACCAGAATAGAGAGGAACAGTTGTAGGCGACCCAGAAAAATAAAATAGTGTTTTAGCGTTTGATATTAGATTATTTTCGTTTCGTGTTTCATACAGTGTTGCCCTCATCTCACTCATCTAAATGTTTGAATAGTATTTTTTGGAGAGTGCTGAGTTTTCGTTTTGAGTTTTATTGTTTTTTAGTTAATAAGTCAATTTCAAGTGATAGCTTAGTGTTCGGTGCACAAAGCGTTTTTTATACACACACGAGACTTCAAGTCTGGGCGGTATTTAATTATTTTAATTAACACTTTATTTTTTCTTACACAACGGTGCGCGCGTTGCTTGTTTTAATTCTTATTACAACTTGGGCTAATTCGATATTGATCTATCGATGTTTTACTAAATTACAAGTATTGTTAACATACAGTGTCTCGCAGCACAAAAGACTCAGTGTCTAGCAAAAAATTTAATTGCCTGCCATAAACAAATTATCCAATATTTTTCAAAAATTCCAAAGACTGATAGCAGGTACATATATTAACCACCATAATGAATATATGATCCCAATAAACTGGGGTTTTCCCACCGGCTAGGCCGGATTATGTAAAAAAGTACCTTAATTTATGGTCACATAGAATTTGGACCTGGGGCGTTATGGACACCTGGGTGCCATAAAACCCGGATTTTTTACGCCAGGTTGATTATTTTCGGTATAAATAGACCAATCCTTCGTAGTCAGTTTAGTTATATCCTGCATCTCGGGTGCAACCAGCCAACAAGGACTATGGGCAAATAGACTACTATTGACCAACGGAATCTCATCCTGGAACACTTCAAGATCGGATATTCACATCGCCAAATAGCTGAAATGGTTAATCTAAGCAAGTCAACTGTATTTTACATCATTCGGCGCTTCGTCGACGAAAATCGGATAGAGAACAAGGGCAGAAAGGCATCAAATAAGATTTTCACCGAACAGGAGGAGCGGAGGATCATCAGGAAAATAAGGGCAAATCCCAAGCTATCGGCTCCAAAACTGACTCAACAGGTGCAGGATGAAATGGAGAAAAAGTGCAGTGTGGAAACTGTGCGCCGGGTTCTGCGCAACCATGACTTTAATGCCCGAGTACCACGGAAGAAGCCCTTTATAAGCGCAAAAAATAAAGGGGCTAGGATGACATTCGTCAAAACCCACTTGGACAAGGATTTGGAGTTCTGGAACACATTCATATTTGAAGATGAGCCCAAATTCTAAATTTTTGGCTCAGACGGACGGAATTATGTGTGGCGACAGTCCAATACCGAGCTGAATCCCAAAATCCTAAAGGCAACAGTCAAGCGCGGCGGAGGAAGTGTCATGGTATGGGCATGTATCTCGGCAGCCGGCGTCGGAAATTTGGTGTTCATTGGAACAACAATGGACAAGAATGTGTACCTCAATATATTAAAGTAAAATTTAATCCAAAGTGCCGAGAAGCTAGGAATCCGACGTACTTTCCGGTTCTACCACGACAACGACCAGGACAATAGCCAAGCATAAGTCCGGATTGGTACAGTCCTGGCTTATCTGGAACTGCCCACACATGATAATTCCACCGGCCCAGTCTCCAGATTTAAATGTTATTGAAAATTTGTGGGCTCTGCTGGAAAATAACATCCGGAATCACAACATATCCAGCAAACAGGATCTCAGAAATGCTCTGCTGGATGAGTGGAGCAAAATCTGTCCAGAAACAACCCGGAAGCTGGTATCTTCCATGAATACTAGCTTAAGGGAAGTTATTAAGGCTAAAGGATATCATACTAAGTATTAACATCCTTATTTAAGTTTTTATACGCCAAATATGTTACTTTTCTAAGACTGAGTCAAATGAGCTTTGACATGCATTTTGGACATGTTTTCAGTTTTTGACTTATTTTCGTTAATTAATTAATATTTTAATAAAAACTAAAGTTTATTTTTCAAACGTGATATAACATTAAACAAATTGGCATTTAAACATTTTGCGATCGTTTCTTTGTTTAAACCTTATAGCACTTTAAATTTTTTGCTAGACACTGAGTCTTTCGAGTTGTGAGACACTGTAAGTAAATAAGTTCCACAAGTGTTGTGCAAAGCCGCGATAAATTGACGGCTGATGTTGAGTGATCAGCTGTGTTATGAATAGTTTGACCAAACACTTAGTTCTCAACATTACTGATAGAATAAAATGTTCACTTAGAGATTATGTAGCATATAACCTGGTAGCGGACGAGCAGATGTTATTATAGCCTACAAGAAGTGGTGCACGCGCTGGTTCCGGCTGTGTGATCGGTAGTTGATCGGGGTTCCTCAAAGTTCCTTGCGCTACGTGCTCGCTGTGTATAATATTAATTTAAAAAAAGAAAGTATTATGGCTGCTTATCAACAATAAAATTTAAACGAAAGGTAAATTTAGGGATGAGATGCACTTACGTGAAAAGATCTTTTGTAGGCGGGGCATCTGCTAGGCTTGGGAGGTCAATCGATTAGTGTAAAATTTAAAGGAACAATTTGAATTTTGGCGAGTGTTATAATTTTTCTTTGTTCTTCACTTTTTTTTTTTTTTTTTGTTCGTTTAATATAATTTGTTTGCACCCAATAGACTCAATATGGTTCATGGTTTGATTTCACTTTGTGTTGACTTGGATAATCGTGATATTTAATTAATTTAATTTTTAATTAGTTTTTAATAAATTTTGTTTTTTGGTTTATATTACAAATAATGATAAAAAAAAATTCAATTCATTAAAGGAGTTAAGGTTAAGTTAGGCAAATTGTAGGCATATATGCCGGATCGCTTGATGAATCGACTGTAGACGTAGAGGAAGCCTCGATTCTCTCCATACGACAGTGGTGCAGCGGTGACTGTACCGTGGACCCGAGTTGGCGATGGCGGTTGGCGCTGGCTGATCAGCCGATCAGTTCCGTGGCAAAAACATATATTTTTTTTATACATTTTTTCTCTTTTCCTTTTTTTTCAGCAGTCCAATAGGACACGTTTTGTTATCATCTTTATGTGTTATTATTATTATTATTATTGGGGAAACTGCACCGCGACCTATTTGATCTGTTGTGCCCCCTTCTGAGCTTATAGCTCTTCCATCAGCCCCAACTCCCGCACGAACGCGAGGATTATTGTTGGGTTGAGGTCTTCTATGTCTTTGCAATTCAAGACTTGCGCTCCTAGGATGCTGCTTCTTCTTCTTTATGTATATTTAATGATACTTTATTTATTGTAGTTATTTCAGTTCAGAGTTTTTTTTTTCTTTTTCTTTTCGTTTAATGGCAAATCATTTAGATGGTTTCACTTGTGGTTATTGCCGATGAAACAATTTGGGAATATATTTTTCCCCACGAAATAATTCTGATTTGCTTGTCGCCCACAGAGAGTTTTTGGCCGGTGGCAATTATATTATTTGTTCAGTTGAACAAAAAAAATTCGGGCTAGGGACGATTTTCATCGCGTCCACGTGTCATTCTTTTTTTTTATATCCACGTAACAGAAAAAAAAGCCAAAGACGATGGGACTCGCACGACTATCCCTTTTGGCAGACAAAAACTCAAGAGCCGCTTTCAGAAAAATTTTTAGGCAACTACTCTAACTCATAGAGGGCGTCGGCAAAAGCTCGGCTTAAAAAGCTAAAGCATACTCGTAGGCATAAAATTCTATTAACGTAGGCAGGCGCGCTACAATCTCCTAGAGGGCGTCGGCGAAAGCTCGGCTTGGTATTAAAAGAAACCAAGGCATACTCGTAGGCGTAACCTTTTATTAACAATTAGCTTAGTCAAATATTTATTATGGGCTACCTATAATTGTTTCTGAATTATTTATTGGTTATTGGTATATTTATTGAATATTTATTTATTTAATACATGTATAGATTTAATCAATGTTTATTGAGCAAGTAGTTATATGTTGCTTGTTTAATAATATAATATTTATTTTTTCACTGGAGATTGGGTAAAAGTGTTTAAGGTACAGATAATTATTTTCCGTGTACATATTTATGCATATATACTTATATATATAATATATATATATATATATATATATATATATATATATATATATATATATATATATATATATATGAAATTTGAGGGTTAAATAATTTCACGTTTTTTTGTTGCATGTTAAAATATATTTAAAATTAATAATTAAATGGGCAAAGGCGAGGAATTTAAGCCATCGATGAAAGTGCGGCGTAGCGGGGACTTTCAGAGAGATAGAGATCAAGAGAGAATGTGTCCAACTACTCGCGCACAAAATAGCAAACCCACCGAGGAAATGGAGAGCACTTCTCATCAAATCGGAATGCGTAGCCGAGAAGATGTAACGGGCACCTCGTCATCAACGCAGCAAACCAGGACCGAAGTAGAACTGCCCTGTGAACTGAAGTCGGCTATTAATGTAGCGATAGTCCAAGCGCATGAGACTTACAGAGCCTCGCTGTCCGAGGAATTGAGCGCATTAAAGAGACAATGGAGGCCAGCATATCAAGTTTCATGGATTAGTGAATGGGCAAGCTAAAGACTGGTACTGGATGTATCTCTGTCTCTGGAGTTCCAGATTGGCCCAATCTCAGATATGGCCTACAGCAGCAGTTCCAATGCGATCTGAATTTGAAAGGGAACAAGAACTGAGAGAACGCAAGCAACGAAATGGAGAAAGCACGGAGGAATACATTCAGGCCATGTTGGTGCTTAAATTGCGGCTGTTCAGCTGTTTCTCTGACTACGATTTAATCAAAGTGATTAAAATGAATGTCAGAGATCAGTTTTCAAAGATCATTTACCCGATACCTATTGCCACCTCCAGAAATTGCACGAGGAGTGCCAAGGCACTGAAAGGATGCTGTCAACACGGGGGGCCCGAACGTCAGCTAGCCAAGACTATGCTCGGTCCCGAGAACAACCAAGGGTACACGAGATAGATGCGACGGAACTTAATCCAGGGAGCGAACCATCAGAAACTCCAGATGCCATTTATAGACCGAAGGAGTCGGAATATCGGACGAGCCTAACTTACTGAAATTGCAAGCAGGTAGGACATACATTCTTTGAGTGCGAGGCAGCGGAACGAACCATATTTTGCTATAAATGTGGACATACCGGCGTAGTGTTGCCCAAATGTCCAAAGTGTCAACCAGGGAATACGGGTCGGAACACGATGCAAGCGGAGGAATCGCGTTCCAATTCGGCCAAAAGCAATCACCTCCCATAGACACCGCCTCCGTTAGTAATTATAAGCCTGTAAGTAAGGGTAAGGAAATAATCAATATAATTGCAAAAGTTAATCAAATAAACCATAGTATTAACTTACCAAACACCAGATGGTCGCAACGTAAATCCCTAGAGCAGAGACAAGCGGAGTATGCTCAAGCGAAGGAAATGATATTTGGAGATGCAGGACAGGAAACTGTCTCTACGAGCTCGATACC
Source organism: Drosophila glabriapex (assembly GCA_035042305.1). Classification (NCBI taxonomy): domain Eukaryota; kingdom Metazoa; phylum Arthropoda; class Insecta; order Diptera; family Drosophilidae; genus Drosophila; species Drosophila glabriapex. Next base: position 29,998 of record JAWNLN010000059.1, read on the forward strand.
CTCTAAGGAAACAGGATTGGAGTATTCCATGCCTAGAACGTGAAACAATAGCGTAGTGTAAGCGCGGCTAGCTCAGTCAGTAGAGCATGAGACTCTTAATCCCAGGGTGTGGGCGATGGCCTACGTTGGACAAATATAGCCTCCTTTTGCACTCCTGTTTCTCTGAAATGAACTTCGAAACCGTAGTGGGGTGTAATGGTGGGTAGATACATCGATAGGTTCGGGGTATCGAATGGAGGACCATCTTCAGGAAGAGAGAGAAAAAGAAGAAAAAGTCCGCAAGCGCATGCGTATAAGAAGAATATATTTATTTAAAAATAAATAATTTAAATAAAGTAGTTATAAATAAATTATAAATCAATTATATTCAAAAAAAATAAATAAAAAATAATAAATACAAAAGCACAAAAAAAAAACCGGCGGCAGTAACAGGCGGAGTTATCCAAGGAGGAAATCGCCGGGGATAACTGGAACCAGGAACCAGGAAGTGGAATCCCGGAAACTCTGAGATGACTCGGATTATACCAACATACCAGTGAGTTTGTTCCCGCCTAATTAATTGCGGCGAATTGGGTCAAAGACACAGCTGATTGGCCCTAACCATAAAGGCATCAGTGATGCTCATTTTGTCCATCAGTGATGCACGCTTTTGCAGCCAATAAAAACAAAAGAAAAATCATAAATGTGCTGTAAACTTTAAATTAATTAGATAATTATTAATGTACTACATATATAAGAGAATTTAGTGTTGGCCAACAAAGTATTAGGAATCACTATGTACAGTTATTTACTAAGTATAAATTATGGGTAAAAAGAAATGTGATTTGTAAATTAGACAGTCTGAAACGAATGAAGATGAAGTGGTAAATTAATGTGATCGTGTGAGATGAGAACATAACAAACAAGTGAGAATAGAATAATTGTATAAGGGAATTTCTCCAGTGAATTTAGAGAAGGAATCATAAGGAAGGGAGGGACACCAATATATCGCGGTCGAACCACCCCTTAGCCGATAGCTTGGCGGCTGAGCGATATTGGTGCTTTCGATAGGCAAGACATAACAATAGAAAAAAATGAGGAAGGTGGAACTAAGAAGCAGCAGCTTCTCTTCAGCAGAGCTTTTAACAGTGGTGCTGCCGACAACAGACCCCACTGTTGAATTCGTTGCGATATATCGCATGGGGGCGGTACCCGGTAAACCTTGGCCGCGAGTTCCAAAATTCGAATTTAGATCGACAAATTTTCCTTTACCTGATTTTATTTTTGTACCGAGGCAAAGTATTTGGCTTCTAATTATCTGATTTTTTATTATGCTATTTTATTGTAAAGTTGTATGGCTCTGTTCAATAAAATTAAATGAAATGGACTATGGGGCCATTACAAAATTACAACTTAATTTCTTTAAGCAAACAATGGAAATAGTACACATATTGAATATACGATCACTGTTTGGCCGCAACACATAAAGCATCACTTTGCCGCTTCAAATTCGAACAGGTTATGGGCCCAGACATAATGCAAAAGTGAAATGCAACTAAGGTTACGTGGAAAAGCTGTATTTAAAATCGAGTGGAATTTTCATAATTCATATTGCTGTGTGCATACCACAACTAAAGTTTTCTGCGTAAAAACAAGAACAAGCGAAAAGTGAATGCGCTGTACAATACAGACAAGTTGGACGAAGCAAATGATGATTCGTGGTGTATCCAAATAAGAAGTGTGCTGATTCACCAGGAGCTATGGTTCGTCACTTCTGGAGCTATGAAATGCCCAAGTTCAGACAGAATGAGTGAATATAGTCAATTGATATCGAAAAACGGAAAAGGCTTAGCGGTGATTACTCTATCAATAAGATGTTCTGAGATTGGTCACATTAAGAAATGTGAGTCGGCGTCTACTGCGTGGACACTAAAGGTAATGCATCAGCCCGTCAGTACAGTGAGAAAGGTCACGTTGTTCAAGACATTACTCTTCATGCGGATGAACGAGAATGCGAAAATGCAAATGTACATTGCAAAATTTGTGAACGCTGTGGAGCAGTTATCAGAGATTGGCATTGTGCTGCAAGAGGAAATATACATATGTATGTTATTTTACTCTTGGCAAATTCGCCCAAAGAACATTTGTTAAAAATTCGGTGTACCATGCATGAAGACGGCATATAGAGATACGGTATTGAGGGGGATTGTTGAAAATATATATATGATTAAGACATCATTCCGATAACTTATTACTAATTTTAATAACAGGGATATCGATATTGCGCTCGATACCCCAACTACCCCCGCTATGTATAAGAAACATGTTGAATAAACTTTCTTCTTCGTCTGACCGCCAAAAATAAAGCATCACTTGCTTCAAATCCCAACTAAAACCGTAAAGAAGTCATAGACCTTATCCTTGCCCCCACAAACAATTAGCGATCACTTAAAAGGATGGAGAGTTTCTGATGAACACGCTGAGGGTGGTGTATTTGGGCGACATTCAGTTATCAAATATTCTTGGCGATTTTAATTTCATCAAAGACAAATACTGATTTTAGCCACTTCATTGAGTCTAAAAAGCATAATCATAGGCATTTAAGTATGCGGGCAACAAGGATAACCTGCTTTTGTCGCTTTGTTATTGTATATGCTCTAATGCCACAAACTAAAACTTTGTTTACCTTTTCCAAAAGTGATCGGCCATTTAGACCTTACTTACGAGGAATATATAATGAGATTAGATCTGGCTTAAAGAATCGACGCATTTGTCGTAAGCGATCTTTCAGCACAATTCAAGTACATGCATATAACAAACATATTCTTCCTATGCTAAAATTTACATTCATTTTATATTATATCCATATGCATGATGTAGTTATGTAATGAAATACATAAACAAATCACAATGACGGATTTACAAGCGAATGCGATGCCGTTTAAAGAGTAAAACAGCTTCACAACTAATCTATTAATCAAAAGTGGCAGCATATTTGTCATAAATTTTTTCCCGATTAGGAAGCCGTAAATTATTGTGTGGGGTTGCGAAAGTTCAAAACCAGGATTGGTAATTTTTAAATTAACACATCACTTCCCGAGAATCGAATGGCAATGCATCGGTCCAACAACTTCAAAACTTGCCAAGGAGCTAGACAGATATTTTTACCATTGGTCTGTTAAATCATTATATACAGCGGCCTAATGATTTAAAATATATTTCCTTAGCTGATACTGTAGCAAACTATAATTTCAGCAAAACTTGTAGAGCGCCCCGTCAAAATATTAAAAGCAACGGTGTCGAAGAAAATTAAGTCAAGGGATTAGAATTTTTTGCGCTTCTAGATGGTATTGGTGTCATTAAGGGAAGGTCCAAGTCACGCACAATTACGTACGTTTTGACCTTTAAATGAATAGGTAAAACCAGTTCAGGGTTGAAGCTGTTTTCGCCTGGGAGGCAGGAATAACAACAATTAATAAATATAAATTGTAAGGAGTTTTATTGGGCAATGAAGACTTGAAAAAAATGTAGCACTTAAATTACGACGTATTCTGGGAAAAACCTGCCAGACTGGAAAACGGGGTTATGGAAGCTCATCCTAGCCAATGCGACTTCGATTCAGCATCTGCTGGGTAAGCTTAATAGCTTTCCATGCGTCCAAAATTTCACTACAAAGTGCACAGAGGTTTCGGTGTTTGCTTGGCATTCGCAACGGGCGTGTTTTCTTTTTGAACATTGTAATTTCTTTTTTTTTGTGCACACGTTAAGTTTGTGACTTCGTGTTTCCTCGCTTTGTGTAAAACACAAAGTTAAATATTAAGTATTTTCCAAATAATTGCACTCCAATAAAGTTTTTTAATTGAAATAACGAATAGCAGCTCAAGCATGTTGTTGCGCTGTGAAGTGGCATTGTTGTTCTGCTAACTTTTTGGTTTTTGTATTTTTATGCTATTGCCTGTCGGTGTCTTTTGTGTGCGCTCACAGTATATTAATCTCTCTCCCGCAGTCTCAGTAACATTGTTGTTGGTGTTGGTTGCTGTTGAGTTTACTTTTGTTTTCTATTCCATTGCATTTCTAGCAGTTATTGTGTGTGAGTACGTACCACTGTTTGAATTCTTTTAACCCTTGTGGGCATTAAGGGTTTTATTCAGTCTTATGTTATATTGTGCAGTAATATTTTAATTTTATTAACTTTCTTTATTAATAAAGTTGCTACACCTTGACTATTGGAAGCACCAATATATCGCTCTGCCGGCTAGCTATCGGTTCAGATGGGGATCGACCGGCAAGTTAACAATAATTTGTAATAATTCTTAATTTTTTCATAAATAATCAAACAAAAATCTCTATCAGCCTAGTCCGCTCGCTACTGTGTTAGCTGGCAGCTTGCGTGCCCCTCCATTCCTTTAAATCTCTTATCAACATGTATTTGAATAATTCCCTTTTGTTATTCATTCCACTTTCGTCCGTTTGCTATACCCTGACCTCACCTAATCCCACTAACTTAAGCCATCATTTTCATTTTCACTAGACTATTTAATTTACACTAAGTCATATTTGCTCATCATCAATATTCTTATCAAGTAAGTGGTACAATTTTAATGCCTAATAATCTGTTGGCCAACACTAATTTTTTTACCAACTGACTTATATTTACAATTATTTATATTACTTAATGTTTACAGAAGAAAAATTATATGATCAGCTGATTACGGCGTGCCAATTGGCCGTAATTAATTGCACGGGAACCAAATCACTGGTCTGTTGCTATGCTCCGGATCGTCTTACTGTTCGCTGGACTGCACTCCTCTGATCCTGTTGCCCCCCGGTGATCTCCTCCTTGGTGGCGGCTGGTCGGTCTTTAGTTTTTTCTCTCAGTGGTTGCCGTTTGCTTACTCCTTTTCATGTGTTTTTTATTTTACTTTATTTATTTTTATTGATGTATAAATATATATATGTTTATATATAGATATTATTATTATCATTATTATTGGGGAAACTGCACCGCGCCCTATTTGATCTATTGTGCCCCCTTCTGAGCTTATAGCTCTTCCATCAGCCCCAACTACCGCACGAACGCGAGGATCCTTGTTGGGTTGAGCTATTCTATGTCCTTGCAGTTCAAGACATGCGCCCCTAGGATGCTGCTTCTTCTTCTAGCTAAGGCGACACATTCTGCCAGGATGTGCATCGAGAATTCCTCCTCTTCTCCACAAAACCTGCAGAGATCGCTACTATATATGCCCAACTTTGTCAAGTGACTCCATAGTCTACAGTGTCCTGTCAATAGACCGGTAAGTATCCTAAGGTTTTTCATTCCCATGGTTATAATCTGTTTAAATCGAACAAGATTATAACCACCTAGGAGACATCTGGCTTGTCGGAGTCCTGCCTCTGTTGCCGTCTCTGCCTCTCCTCGTTTCTAAGTTCCAGTCGTATAGTGTGTCTCCCTATGCCACAATACGCTTCTGGTCCTGTTAGGGGCCTTCCTGCCCCCATTCTTGCTTGCTTGTCAGCCGCCTCGTTTCCCGCTATGTCCCTGTGACCCGGAACCCATCGTAGGTTGAGCCTGTGTTGAGTACCGAGTAGGTCTAGCTTTGAACGAACTTCATGGACTACCTTCGATGTGATCTTAGTCCCCATTATAGCGTTCAATGCTGCTTGACTATCGGATAGGATGGATATATCCGTATTCCAATAGTTACGCACATCTCCCTATTGCACACACCTCACCCTGAAATATGCTGGTGTGCGTTCCTAGGGATTCATGGTATAATACCCGAGGACCCACCACTCCCAGACCAGTGCCCTGATTCGTGAGTGATCCATCGGTGTACCATTTTATTGTGTGCGGTTTCATGGGATGGACTTCATCTAGAGTTGTCCATTCCCTTTTACTACTCATACGAACTGTGAAATTTCGCTCGAATATATATGCGGCTACCATTTCGTCCCTAGGTTGCATCAGCAGGGGCTGTTCGTTTAAGAGGAGTTTGGCATCTTTATGGCTTAGGATATGGTTGCCCCCAACTTCTTCTACCGATATCCTTAGAAGCGTGGCTTTCTGCTTGAGCCTTATGATATGGTGGAGTGGTGTGAGCTGCATTAAGGCTTCAAGGGCCATTCTTGGGCAGGTGCCATACATACACAGGCCATTATTTGCAACTTTTGTAGTTGTTTCTTCACGGTGATCATCCGCGCCCTGTCAACCCATGCTACCACCCCATAGGTTAACATGGGTTTTACTACCATCAGGTATAGCCATCTTAATATCTTTTGTGATGCACACCATGATTTACCGGCAATACTACGACTTGTATAAAGCGCCCTGGAGCACTTTTAAATTGTGTTTTGTACATGGGTGCCAAAGTTAAGCCTGCTGTCAAATGTGACTCCCAGGTATTTGATCTCCCTACTTGTTTCTAGTAGAGTCCCTGAGAGCCATATTTGTCTCATCCTCTGTAACTTATGTCGTCTGGTAAAGAGGTCGATGACTGTTTTCGTAGGGTTTAGGTTGAGCATCGTGAGATGCGTTATCAAAGACACCTTCTATATCTAAGAAGGCGCACAGTGCTACTTCCTTACGTCGCAGCTGATAAAGTGCTGTGTCCGTGGACCTGCCTACTCTGTATGCATACTGCGTTGGGTGCAGCGGCCTTTGCTTAAGCAAAAAGCTTCTGATTTTGTAGTCCACCAGCTTCTCCATCTTTTTCAGTAAGAACGATGTTAACCTGATGGGTCTGAAAGACTTTGAGCTGGTAATGTCTTTCTTCCCTGCCTTGGGGATGAAGACTACCCTAGCTCTCCTCCATGCGCCCGGTATGTATCCGAGGGCTAGGCTACTTACCAATGCTTTCCTGATACGGGAGAGGAGAATTTCCTGTCCTGTTTGAAGGAAGGCTGGCGATACGCCGTCCGTTCCAGGGGACTTATAGGGCTGGAATGTACCAATTGCCCAATTAAGTCACTCCCTTGTGACCGTCGACTTGGCGCATGCCCAGTCGTCAGTTGACGGCCTATATCTGCTTTCCCTTTCGATAGTCTCTTCCTGCAGGGGTGTACTTCCTGGAAAGTGCGTCTCGAAAAGTAATACTAATTTCTGCAAATTACTGCTCGTAAAGGAGTTATCCCCACGCTTCAGTGCTGAGTCCGCATCAGGCGCTCGTTTCGCCAGTGCTCTATGGAGCCTGGCGCCTTCGCTTGTGCTGACTATGCCTTCGCAGAAGTTTCTGTAATTCTTCCGTTTGGCCTTCCTTATCTCCTTATTATAGGAGGTCAGGCTTTCACGGTACTGCTCCCATATTCTGTCTCTCTTTGCTTTATTGAAGAGGCGACGTGTGGTCACGCGCAGCCTTTCTAGGCTGTCGTTCCACCATGGGGCATCTTTTTTCATGTACTTTTTCCCTAACGGACAGTTATCCTCAAATGCCTTAGTTATGCATTTATTGAGGTCACCAATAGCCCTGTCCAGCTCTAGCGGCCTTCTGGGTATACCAGATAGCCCGTTGGCTAGGGAGAGACCTATGGTCGACTTTTAGCCTTCCCAATTGATTTTCCTGGGATTGCAACTTGGTTTGCTACTATCCGTATTTAATTTTAAATTGAATAGGATAGTACTGTGATCAGAAATGGATTCCTCTTGGGAAACATGCCAGTCCCTCAGGAGAGGCTTTAGGGACCGACTGATCAGGGTGATGTCTAGCACCTCTTCCCTGATCCTGGTGACAAATGTCGGTGCAAAGCCGACATTACCTAGTTCTAGATTGTATTTGAAAATAAAATCAGTTAGGCACTCACCCCTTAGATTGATGTCACTGCTGCCCCATATAGTATGGTGCGCATTGGCATCACATCCGATGAGTACCGGCATCTTCTCTTTTCTGCAATACTCCACCAGCTTCTCAATCTCTGGTGGTGAGCAGGGTGCATCCCCTGCGAAGTATGCGGATACGATAACCATAGAGACCGCGCTGCCCTTGGTGTACACCAGTATGGGAACGCAGTCTCTAGTCAGGAATTCTGAAAGGATTGTAAAGTTAATACTTTTCCTTACCATGATACAAGCTCTGGGTGCTGGTTCTCTCCGATCCCAGATTACCTTTGAGTCGGCTGTGAACAGGCCCTTGATGCCGTTGTTCACCCACGGCTCCTGAACTAGGGCCAGCCCAAGGTGTTTGTTGGTAAACATCCTTGCTAAGACTGCCGAGGCTGCCTTAGCTCGGTGGATGTTTACCTGAGCCAGCCCTGTGTTGATGCCCCTTGACATCTACTTCTGGGGAGCCTCCAGCTGACACGGTGAATGGGGCCCGGAGCCGTCCCCGTCACCGCTGCTTGCCATAGCGGCGTCAGCTGCAGCTGCTTCCTGCGGCTCCTCCTCCAGCTCCTGCGAGGACATGGGGATGTCAACGTCTCCCAGCATCTCCTCCTGGCAGAGCGTCACATCTGCCAGTTCTTCATCGTCAGCGAGGTCCTCCGACGGGTCGGTGGGCTGCACAGTCGTACTGCCCTGCTCCGGGGCAGGAGTTTCCGATGTGGTGATGTTGCCCACTTAGACATCCTCATTGCCCGTTGGGGCTTTTCTTCAGTCTTCTTCGTCTTCAGACCACTTCCGTAACGGAAGAAGACCTGGTGCCCATTCTCCACAATTATGCTCGTGGATAGCTCATCTATCCCGATCACCAGGAGGGTTCCTCCTCCCTCGTTCCTCCTAGAGATCACCTTCCGGGTGTCGGTCTCGATCCTGTTCTGGTTCCTCAGCAGAACCAACAGGGATTCTGTTGCAAATGTTTGCAATGTAACAATCTGGCAACCCTCGATTAGCTTATCCGAAGTTTTCTTTGTCCGTTCCTTCGCATATACTCAGTTATTAATCTCTCAATATTTCTGTACTCACTCCGTTTTTGACTGCCGAATGCGTCGCGTCATTAGACTAATAAAAGTGTGATTCCTGCATATCGTTATCTTGTTTATATACGCTGTAAAACTGTGCGCTTGGATCTAACAAAATTCCAACAGATTCGGTACACCGATCTGCACTCCTGGGACAGTACAGCGTGATGCAGTGGGGCGACGGAATGTCGTCCCCCACCTTGCACTCTAGGGGCACGCCCTTCCACGATTGTAGCCTCGACGTTGTGGTCCTCAGCCAATCGGCTGAGGCCTCATTGGAGCATTCAATTACCAGGAATCCAACCCGGAAGTAAATGCCAGCGAATGAGACCACGACATCTCCACCAGACGCTATGATTTCGTCAATGATGGCCTCTTCCAACACAGATAAATCTCCGTGACTGAGCATGAGCCGTGGGAAATCCACGGGCAACACGGCCACCTTTACCTTCTTTGCCATGTCTGCATAAGACAGGCGAGGCTCGGTGGGTGTCGACGAGCTGGGCTTCGGGGCCGCTGCACGCGATGTGCTCGGGCGCAGGTCCAAATTTCCTGCCCCATTATTATTCAGCATCTTTGCCGCTGCCGAGCCGCGGGCAGCGCCCACAACCTCCGGGCACATCCTCTTGGGGGTGGCCACCGGTAGTGTGAGATTGCTGCTACGCCTTTTCGGGGCTGACGCAGGTGCTGCAACCTCCTCCCTGGGCTCTTTGGCCTTTGTCAGGGCTTCATCAGGGGTGAGTCCGTGCTGGAGGTACCGAAGGTACCACTTGACCCTTGAACCGCAGAGATTTCTCCGGTTCGGGTCATCCAGCCCACCGGGTTGACCCCTTGGTGGCAGGATCTCTCCCTTCCTCTTTGGGCGCTGGGCGCCTTGCCTCGCGGCGTTCGGTGCTGGGAACGGTGGTCTGAATGTACCAGCCATCGGTCTCCCATGCCTCACAGCCGGAGTTCCTTGTGCCTGTGACACTCTCCTATTTGTTGCTGGAGCAGCACGGTGTGGAGGGCGGTCTACCACACGAGAGGGTCGTTCCCCATCAGTGGCATGACCCCCCAACTGTCTTGCGACAAGCTCCGCAGGGAGATCCTGCGGTAATTTAACATTTTCTAACTTTTTCATGAAATCCCACGATCTGCGGAGAAGTATGTGTCCGTCCGGGCAGAGATCCGCGATACCCGGGTAAGGCTAAATTAGGACAGGCGGTCGCCATTTGCCTGAGCTCACCGTTAGACTGGGGAAGTTTTTGATCCGGCCAAGCTGACTCTCGGCACGGTACGAATGACGCCTTAGTCCGGCCCGGAGTGAGATGTGGGGGACAGGATGGGGTAGGTAATTGTGAGGGGAGATACGGGGGTTGTGTGAGGCTATACTTTAAAGGCGGCAACACAAGCGCCTTGTCAGTGCGATTGACAATATCGCACCCTCTGTTTGTCCGGGACTGCTTATTTACGAGGAATCTCGTATTATTCGCAGCTAACCTCCTCGGGGGGAGGCCATTCACTATCCGCAACCCGCGACCCGCCTGGTGGCCTCAGCTCAGCCCCCTCCGACCAGGTATATATAGATATACTTGTATATCTATTATTTCGTTAATATAATAATATACTTGTATATCTATTATTTCGTTAACATCACTTTTTCTTTTTTCTATGCGAATGCGCATGCGGCCCTTTTTTTCTTCCTCCTTCTTTTCCTCTCTGCTCTATTTTTTCCTTCCTCTTCATTCCCTAAATGTGGTGCTAACATCTATTATCGATCTATCGCCGACAAGTAAGAATTATTGTATGTTAAAAAAAAAAAATTATAAATCCGCGGAAGCGTTCATATGGGCTTTGTTTGCTGCTGACTGAGTGATTATATGTCGCACGAAAAATTTGTGAATTGCTAACCAAGATGAACGTACAAATGAACGCTGATATAGATCCACAATTCGGAACCACAGTATGCCTAGCGAGTGGATTTGCACTGAGTGGATTCGCTGTGTCTGGTACTACGCCCCGATTTGCGGGTAGGTCTATCAACCTGTATGATTTTTAATTGGCACCCAATGAGGACACAAGATACAAGATACATACCATAGATGTCCGTGTTATTAAGGCGCGGCCGCAGAAGGTGATCATTTAACCCGTGATGCTTTTCAACTCCATGCTGAGCTTTGGAGTTTGGTGGAATTCTATGATTGTAAATCAACTTAAAGCGTCTTGTCTTTAGCAACAATATTTACCATCACACCGGTTAGGTTACAACAGTTGTCAGGCCGAAGGTTGATACACATAGGCCATTTTTGGCCCGCTGTGATGCCGTATGGGATTAGGATAGGGTGGATTTCTCCTACACTCGTGTATTAAAAACATAAAAAGTCAGTTGCGTTTATAAATTTGGCAATCCTGGTTGGTCTCATGGCTTCCCAGCATTGTCAACCGTTTCATTGCAAGTGGGCAGAAGCAGAAGTGTTCCGGAGATTCTACTTCTTCCTCTTCTCTGCAGCTTCTGCACCTGGAGTCGATTGGCATGAATGTCGACTAACCAGTGCCCTGTTAGAGCACGGATTACTGCAGAGCAGTTCGTGAGACTCAGATTACACAGCTCTTTATTGTGCTTTGTGTTAATATTGGGCCATGTTTGGTGTGCTGTGCGAGCGCAGTATGTATTTCGCCATTTATCATTTGACCTGCGTCTACTTTTTTTTATATTGAACTTGCATGTAGCTATATGCATACATAAGGAGTGGTAATAGAGTTCCTTTCCTAGCTAACTCATCAGTCTTACAGTTACATTCAATGTCCTGGTGCTCAATGAACTCATATCGGGCTGATAACCAATTTTACGATATCGCGCTAATAGATTTGATTCCCGACTAGCTATCAATATATATGTTGACATTGCCGGGGCTGACTTTGAGCCTTAGGCAATCTAGTGCTTCTTTTATAGCAAGTACCTCAGCCTGAAAAACACTGCAGTGTGTTGGAAGACTGAGGGATAGCTGTATATTAAGTTGCTCAGAGTAGACACCTCCACCTAGCTGTACTACTGGCATGCAGTAGTCTGTTTTCGAAGGGATTTTGAAATTCCCTTCTAAGATAGATGCATGGCCTGTTTTCCGAGCAATCCAGGTTAAGAATTCTGTCAGTGTAATGGTCGTGAGTGTTGCATTTTCTATTCCTTGTCTTTCCAGACATGTAACGTCCAGGAAAGCGTCTACTGCCTCACTGGGTGTGGTACAAAGTACATCGTGGATCTCTGTGCAGGCGGACATTCCTTTCTCCGCAGCTTGTGGGAATCAAAATGCATTCCATAAATAAGAAACCCCAAAAAGAGTCCGGTACTCTCTCAAAACCGGTAGGGAGAAATCCCAAACATGTAGCGGAGGCAGTGCCAAAGGGGCAGCATGACAAACGTGGCGGAAAAGCCTGTTTGTCAAGCCAGTGGCGAGGGTGCAGCTGGTAAAAACCCCGACCCGTCCGACTCCGTGGCAGAAAGGCAAAGCACTTGTGCAGCCAACCTGCCAGCCGGAGCGGGGGCTAAGGGCAATTTGCCAACTACCAGCGTTGCGGCTAAAAGGTTCAGCTATGCCGACCGCAGGAATGCCGCAAGCATTCTAAAGCGGCAAAATGCTAACACAGTGCTAAACCAGGAAGGTGCTGCCAAACTTCTGTGAGGCTCCACCCAATAAAGAGCAGAGCCAGGCAAAACGGCAACGCTCGCAGGAAGCCCACGGACCCGTTGCAAAGCGGGCCAAGGTGCAGCAGGGAAGGTCCTTTGCTGACATTGCCAAGGAGAGAATCCTGATAGGAATCCTTGACAAGGGAAGCAAGGACGGCAGAATCCCGAGGAATCAGTGGAAGTGGGTGGAAGGAGCCCTCGCTGTCCACTGCCTGAAGCTACTGAGTACGGCGCCTGGGACACCACCGGTATGCAGAGATGCTGGGTGGTACCAGGGTAACACGAAGGTCATCGCCTGCCAGGACGCTCGCTCGGTAGAGCTTTACAAAGCTGCCGTAGCAGAGCTTGGTGAGGTCTACCCCGGGGCGAAGCTGATTGCTGTCGACTGGAGCGAAGTCCCGAGTAGACCTCGTGCACGCATCCGGATCCCGGCACCTAGAGGGTGGTGAAGATTGAGGCCACCGAGGGGCCAACAAATCAAGCTGTGCTGATCCTGAACAAGGAATCGCTGGCCGCTATTGAAGCCGCCAAGGGTGAGCTAAACTTCGGCTTTGGCTCCATTACCGTTAAGGTATATAAATCGGATGCGCTGACCGGAGGAGACCCTGCTGTCTGTAACAAGACGGCTCAACAGGGTCCTCCTGCGGAGATCGGAGCAACCGATGAGGAGCTAGAGCCAAGATATACGTCGGACACGTCGACTCTGACTCGGGGCCTTGAGGCCTTGTGTCATGAATTGGACGAAGATGATTTCACGCTATCGGACGAGGACGACAGCAACAACACGGTGGTGAGGGTGGAATCTCCGGATGTCCTTGAGACTACGGCAGATAAACCTTCACCACAAAAAAGCAGCATCCGCTGCTCTGCTGCTCCGCCTGGCTGGAGGCGGAGACGACATAGTACTAGTCCAAGAACCTTGGGTAATTGGAGGAAAGGTTTGCGGACTAGGCAACAAAGACTACAAGATATTAGTAGCTGGCAATGAAGGTGAAAAACGCACCTGCATCCTCGCGAAAAAACAACTAAATATTTATTTGCTCCATAATTTTAGCAATGATGACAACACAGCGGAAAGCCTGGAGCTCCAGTCAGCTTCGGTAAGGCTACTGTCTGTCTATATGGCCTCCGACAGCATCGGCCCGCCACCATATGAGACTACAAGGTCCCTCGTCCTGGAGTGCGAGAAGCACAGCATTGGCCTAATCATAGGCTATGACGCCAATGCTCACCACACTCAGTGGGGGAGTATGTACACAAATCCGGGGGGTGAGTAACTCTTATCCTTCATTCTAAATACTAACCTTTTAGTATGTAATACGGGTAATGAACCCACTTTCATTATTAAAAATAGACGAGAGGTCATTGATCTGACCCTCATCTCACAATCTATGAATGACCAGCTAATAAGTTGTAGAGTGTCTGATGACCACTCCTTCTCTGATCACAGGTACTTAGAATTCAAGCTTCAGTCAAAAATAATCTTTATACCCAAAGATGGGAAGCCATCGCACGCCAGCGCCAAAGATTTCAGATCCATCAGTCTGTCATCTTTCATGCTAAAGACCCTGGAACGACTTATAAGTCTCCATCTCACAGCATCCATTGACCCCAGGCTTATGTCGGAGTCCCAACATGCCTACAGGAAGGGCAGATCCACAGATACTGCCCTTCACTCTGTGGTCTCTACTATAGAGAAATCTTTACTCCATAAGGAGTACACCCTAATAGCGTTTCTCGACATTGAGGGCGCCTTTAACAACGTCATTCCGGCAGCCTTAACGGGAGCCCTGCTGAGACTGGGGATTGATACCGGTCTGGTGGGATTGATCAGTCAATTGCTCACTTGCAGGACTGTGATATCCACACTAGGGTCGTCAACTCTCTCCAGGTTCGTAAGCAGGGGTACGCCACAAGGAGGCGTCCTATCACCCCTACTATGGAACATCGCAATAAACAAACTGCTGTGGGACATGGAGGGGGGCGGCTGCCAAATAGTTGCTTACGCAGATGACGTTGCAGTAATTTTCAGGGGAAAATACCCACAAACTCTCTGTGACCTCATGACTAAACATACGTTCATGCTGGGCAAAGGAGAGTGGACTAGGGGTAAACCAGAATAAAACGGAACTGGTTCTTTTCACAAGAAACTACAAGGTCCCTTCTCTTGTCCCATCCCGCCTAAATAATGTGAATCTGATCTTCAACAACAGTGCCAATTTCCTAGGACTGACACTGGATAGGAAACTAGACTGGAACCTAAATATCCAATCACGGGTTAAGAAGGCAACAGTCGCTCTATACACGTGCAGGAAATCCATTGGGCTGAAATGGGGTATGTCCCCAAATATCGTTCAATGGTTATACACATCTATAGTCAGACCTATACTTTTGTATGGCGTCGCAGTATGGTGGCCCTGTTTAAAAAAGAAAACCACCCTTTCCAAACTAAACAAGGTTCAGCGTATAGCTGAACTATGCATATCAGGGGCGCTTCGTACCACACCTAGTGAGGCACTTGACGCTATCCTGGACATCCCATGTCTGGAAAGACAAGAAATGGAAAA
The DNA here is from genome assembly GCA_035042305.1 of Drosophila glabriapex. Classification (NCBI taxonomy): domain Eukaryota; kingdom Metazoa; phylum Arthropoda; class Insecta; order Diptera; family Drosophilidae; genus Drosophila; species Drosophila glabriapex. The sequence goes on from JAWNLN010000059.1 coordinate 45,097, forward strand.
TGCAACATAAGACTCAGAGAATCCCTCGCCTGGGCTATTCAGAGCACTGGCCATGCCTCAATCCTAGAAGGGAAGCCGACCATCCCTTCAAAAACAGATTACTGCGTACCAGTAACACAGCGGTATACTCCCTTAACATATCTTCCCTCAAAGGGAGGAATGGGTTCATGGCACCCCCAGTCCACCGGCGACCATAACCTTATTTACAGACGGCTCCAAACTAGACAACCGCGTAGGCGGAGGGGTCCACTCCGAGCAACTCAACTTGCAGTTATCCTTCAGCCCTCCAACACATTGCAGTGTCTTTCAAGCTGAGGTACTGGCCATAAAGGAAGCTATAGACTGCCTAGAAAGGCTGAAAGTGAGCCCAGCAATATAAACATATATATTGACAGTCAGGCAGCAATTAAATCCATCAGCTCGATATCTTCAAATTCGATATCAGTAACAAGCTGTCGCAAATCTCTACACGAGATGGCTAAACAGCATATTATTATGGGTCCCTGGCCATCAGGACATTGAAGGCAATCCGATGAGCTAGCTAGTCCTTGCGGACAAGGAAGGTATAAATATGTCTCTAGCTACCTGTAAGCTCAACATCAAGGAGGAGTACAGGCGCAGGTCATGCAGAAAATGGCAAAGTGCCAGCTGTGCCCGCATAGCACACCAGAAATGGCCAATTAACAACTCCAAGCGCAGCAGAGAGCTGTGCAGTCTAAGTCGGATCAACTGTTCTACAGTGATCCGGGCTCTAAATGGGCACTGGCTGGTCGGCATTCATGCCAACAGACTCCAGGTGCCATATAGTGACTTTTGCAGAAGCTGCAAAGATGAGGAGGAAGTGGAATCTCCGGAATATTTCTTCTGCCACTGCCCAGCACTTGCTAAGGAATGGCTGGAAATCCTGGGAAACTACTCCCTAACTGATTTATCGGAGCTCCGACACATGAGACCGGCCAAGAAAGCGAAATTCATAAACGCATCCGGCTGGTTAAATGTTTGAATTTTAGAAATGCTTTGGATGCACGACTGCAGGAGGAAACACCCCTCTAGATCCCCTTTCGGTATCACAACGGGCCAAATATGGCCTAAGTGTGTCAGCCCATCGGGCTGACAGCCGATATAACCTAACCTAACCTAAGATACTTATAAAACGCTCTGGAGCACTTTGATAACGTGTTCTTCACATGGGTGCCAAAGTTTAGATTACTGTAAACATGACTCCGATGTATTTTACCTCCATACTTGTTTCTAATAGCCTCATTGTCTATAACTTATATCTTCTGACTGTTTGACTGTTTTGAAGGGTTTAAGTTGAGTCCAACCTCCGTACACCAAGCACTCGTTATCTTCAGCGTTGACTGGATTATGTCACAGAGATTGTAGCCGCAAGAATAAGGTTATCAGCTAATCGGATGAGCCTTCATCGGAGCCTCTTCCAACACAGACAATTCTCTGTGACAGCATAATTTGAGGGAATTGCATAGGTAACATCTTTTCGGAGCCGGTGTCGCAGCTGCTTCCCTGGGTCCAGCCCACCGAGCTGGTGTAGTCATGTGCTTGCGGCACTGTCCTATTAGTGCTGGAGCACGGTGTGGAGGCTGGTCTACTACACTGGATGACCTCCCCTGTCTATGGCTTGATCAAATGTCTAGCGACATTCTCCGCAGGGAGATCCTGTGGTATGTTTACTTTATTTGAACCTTTCATTAGTTCCTACGTGATATAGAGAAATAAATGTCCACCAGGTCAGAGATCGGCATTACCCGGGTAAGGCTAATTACAACAGGCGATCTCCGTTTGCCTGAGCCCATTAGAGACTGGGCTAGTTTTTAACTAGGGCCCCTAACCAAGCTGAATCTCGGCACGGTTCGTGTGTCACCTTAGTTCGGTCCGGA
>JAWNLN010000060.1:600000-830000 GCA_035042305.1 Drosophila glabriapex
TCCGAATGCGGTCACCGGATCGGAGATAAGTGATGGTCTTGGCACATAAGGAACTTTCTCCCAGTCAATTGGTGGTCTCTTTGTTCTCTGCAATGCCCAGAAGGTCACATAGGTGGGTTTTAAATTTTGAAAAAGCCAAGTTTACGCTGTTAGATTTTGCAGAACGGCGTGCGGTTCAACGGCTGGGATACCCAAAAATCATCGGTGCATTTGGTTTTGGCATTTTTACAAGTGTCCATGGCATTTAACGTATGTACATCTATCTATCTAAATATTGTTGTTTCTTACATGCAAGTATTCACAGCACGAGGATGGAGAGTTAACAAGCCAGGTATTTATTTATTTATATTTATATACATATATATTTACACAGGTGATCCATTGTTGGTTGTTGCATTAAATGTACTATTTACAGTAAGTTCATTTAAAGAGGTCCGACTGTACACGTTAGAATGTAGTATATGGTGTTGGGTGAATGGTTATATGAATATTTATTTGCACAGTTTAGTTAAAAGTGTATTTTTAATTTTAATGTTAGTTCAATACTTAATATTTATTAATTGGTCAGACCAATTAAGTTCAACATCATCACTATGCGATACAGAATGGATTTTATTTCTGTATCCGAGCACGGCTAACAAGCTAGAAAGTTAAATCCCACGATATTTGTGCAAAATGGATTTTGAGAGCCATTCGAAAATTTATAAATTTAACAATCTATCCTATCTGTTTATTATATTTTAGCGCATTTTTTGAAAAATCTCAACAAGAAAATGTTGCTTTGAATGTATTTTGGAAATTGTAAAGGTATTTTTAGATCAGCCATAAGACGAAATACGCAAACAGCTTATATTACACATATGTGTGTGTATGTATATGTACTTTCATTTGTACATGTATGTGGAATTCGTGGAAAAAAAGAGAAATAACGAGGGAAAATATATTTAAAAAATATTCACAATAAACTGAAATATTAAATCAGACATTGATCATGAAGTCCAGTTAAAAATATATGTATGTACATATCTGTTTACAAAATAAATATTCGTCCGAGTGTACAGACAAACTTACATATGTGTACATACATACATAAAATCATACATATATACATACAGACATATGTATAAAAACTCTATTTTTGGAATTTGAGAGCAAAAAAGCTTTTTGCTTTTCGGTTTGCCAATAATGTTGGCCGGATCTCATAGATGAGAAAGCGTACAAATTTCAGAAATTATAACCACAGAGAAAATGCTCGTAACCTTGGAATATTTTCGCAGCTATTGCATCAAGGCAACGCGTATAATTAAGAGAAAACACTCAAAAGCAATTTGATTTTGCCGATCTTACAGCTACTGGCATATATATCTCAAAGAGATGTAGGGATACATATGTACACATATTGTTAGGCACACATACAAACACACAAGCTGCGTGTGTGTGTGTGTGTGTGTGTGTGTGTGTGTACACCTCGTACTTGTTTATAGTCAGTGAGTGGGCCGGATGTTAGTCTACATACACACATATACGCTTGAAAACAGCGAAAAACAACTATAATATTGAATAATTAGTAGGCATAAGAAAAAAAAGTCAAGAAAAACTGACATAAGACTAGCACATAAATCCATACATATTTGTAAGCTGCACACAATAATCGTAACAATATTAATTAACTTTTTACGTATACGCATTTGATCTACTTATTACGCATAATTATAATAGGTTCACAACAAATTTATTAAATTCCAAAATTCAAATATTAATCAATATGTATGTACTTATGTACGAATTATAGCATGCACATCAGTTTGTATATGTATAAGCAAAAAATTTTATTATATTCTTTTTTTCAATTAAACATTTTTTTTTTCAAATACTGATACGATATTCATATGTGAGACATTCATTTTCACTAAAATGTAAGTTACTTCTGCGCTCAAACGTGTTTCAATTTCATAAACTGTTTGCACCTTTAGAAAATGATATTGATATTATGGAATACAGCAAGTTGGGTACAAGCGCTTAAACAAAAAGTACACAGGATGTAAACAACGTTCTCAATGGAATCCTTTTCATAAAATGTCAAACTTATCTGCCGTGTGTTTCGGTCTACACATTATTATGCAAATTTGCATTCAGAAATTGAATTTTCCACGCGCAGATTAATTTCACAGATTTTATAAATCGAAAACCACACACATTTCTTATAATTGTAACTTATTCGTTGCGTTGCTCAGAAATTGCAAAACTTACCGTCACAGCGTACGATGTAGTCACCGGTCTGGAGCTGTAAGTTCTACGGGTTGTAAATCCACTTTCGTAAACCATTTTGATTTTTTTTTTTTGTAATTCGATGAAAATTAAATCACTTATTCGTTATTATCGATTTGGCTTTCTCGAATTTTCGTGTTCTACACTTGACGCCCGTTCGAATTGTTCTGTCAGCTCACTGCATGGAACAGTTTCTTATAATTTTTAGATGCCAAAAAAAATTTTTTTTTTTTGAATAGCCTTCGCTCTGCCTTATTCTCTTTTTCTATGACTTGAAATAAATTTATTTTTGGAATAACAAAAATTTAAATCTCTCATGTCACTAAGAGCGCGCTGTCTCTTTTTACATTTCAACAAACATGCTTATAATTTTTTTGTTCATTTTGCACACGCACACTAATGCATAATGTGCATGCATGTTTGCACACAAATAATTGAAAATATATAGATATATTTTTTAATTTGCACACCTATAATTTGTAAAATGAATATACACTTTTCTATTTTTCATTTTACCTGAATTTAGAAATTATTTTAAATATATATGTAAAATATGTGTCCATGTTTTTATTGATGGTGTATATAAATACACATCGATATATGCATACTACGAGTTTCTCGCCACCTCATATCTATGTATATTTAAGGGCGTAAGCAGGATGCGGGGGATGGATACACTGTCCGCCTACATACATTTATTTATAAACATATTATTGTAAATCCAGATAAAAACAAAATATAAAAAAACAACGTACGGTATATAAATATGCAATTACTCATTTAGTAAAGATTCATGCTCGATAAACATTCAACAAATAGAATTATTGAACAGTTCATTGTGGGCCCCACTGAGAGAATACCCTGTAGACGCAGTAAAATTTCCGTTACATATTACAATGACGGCACTTATATATTATTATATGTGAACCGAAGGACCCATCTCGAGTATAGCACAGCAGTCTTAGCTTGTCAAACCCAAAAAAATGCTGGGAGCAAATTTTCACCTATATTTCATAAACCCATTAGCCATATACAAGATACCCAAGGAGACCTTATCCTCAAGAAATTCATAAAGAAATTGTACAATATATATTTTACTTTCATCTCATCGTCATCATGATTTTCATATCATTCTTAACAAAAGGTTTACTTTTACTTTCATCTCACTCTTAGCAAAACGTTTTATTTTAATTTTAATTAAATATTTGAATTTTCTCCTCCGAAGATCACCTCGTCACATTGCGCGTCTTTATAATAATAATTTAAGAAAATCTACCGATTTTGATACTATATGATAATGTATTATCTAGATCAGATCATGTGTGTAAAATAATGTAAGGGGTGTGTTGTTAATTTTGGCATTCATAAAGTACCCGTTTTGGAATTTTGGCGATACGGACGATTTTTCCTCTGGCAGTTGCTTTTATTTTTAGATTGGCTATTAGAAGTGTAATATAAGACGATTTGCAAAGTTGAAAAATATAAAAACAGTTCATTGCTTTTTGTATTAAATGTTAGTCAAATACAGTCCGACTAGCAAACCGAAACGAATCATTTGCCTTCCATTTCGGATTCATAAAAGTATACCCTTTAAAAATGTAACCCCTTTTCAATTGTCAGACAAACCTTTTCGCATTCGTACGTTATTAAAGTTTGGTACCACAACAGAACCCACGAGACCAGTTTATGTATATCAAGATAATTTTGAAAACTAAAAGTAGCTTAATATTCGATCGCTTTTCCCTATCAATTGATATTGATAAGGTTTATCAACTGATCAGAACACAATAATATGCTTAGCTGTTAATTTATTTGGTTATATTAGTGAAAGAAAAGGTTTTAATACAATATTTTAAATTTCAACCAAAAATTATCTAAAAATATCCTTAAATGGATAGACTTATTTGAGGAAACAAACAGAAGGACGAACGGGCATCACAAACATATTAATGCTAGTATTTTTGTAGGATATTTTCAAGTCGATTGTGTTAATATAGATTCATACTTGTTTATGTGGTACATAAACATACTTGTACATTCCTATTGAGACAAATATATACGTATATTTAGACAAGGATGATACATATTAAAATTCATACCCATAATGTGTATATGTGCACATTTTGTATACTTATACTTATATGCGACAAATATATGTGTACATATAATTAAAAGCAAGACAGAAAGCTTATATTTTTATGACATTAACCTTAAAGAGTGTCAATGAAAATAAACCAAAAATGTTGACCTTAAAAATTGTATAGCTGGCGTCTCCATAAGCATACATATACATATGTATGTACGAGGCTTATGTAATTATACATTATAACTAAAGAATACCACTTTAAATACGCAATACAACTTGTGTACGCCACTAATTGCTTATCATCCTGTCGGCTGGAAAATCGTATTTGTTTTTTGTGGATATCCAAAATATCGATTTACAAGCACTTGGCACCTTTCGGGATCAAACATTTTTTGTTTGAACTTGGAATTTATCCGTCTCTTTTATTTCAGTCACTTAGCAAGCATCATAAAATAATAAAACTTGCTTAAGACTTACAAAAACATATTTACATTTCGAACTCCACACTACAATTTAGATGTCGGCAGGTCGACTCCGGTGTACAAGGGTATATAATCTTCGACGTGCTCAAAAAACAATTTTTTGTTTTGGTAATGGGAATAAATCATGTGCATTTATAAGTTATAATCATCGGACTTGAAAATTGAAATAAATCTAAAATCACTTAGAAATGAAACAAAAATATTTAAAGCAGAGAAGAAAAAAAATAGCATTTGACATATTCGATTAAAGTAAATAATAAACGTCGATAACACCAAATATATAGTAACCAAATGTTCAGAAAAATATTAATAATATATATATGAATATATCAATGGTAAATTTTATTCATTAGCACAAAAGACAAAAAAAAAAACGGGTTCTGCCTAATGAAGATTCCTCTTCATTTTCACCAAATCGGAAAAAATATAAAATATATAAATTTAGCTCTTAATCAACAGTCTACAGAGACCGGTAAGTATTCTAAGCCTGTTCTTCCCCTATTAAATAAGTTGCTTATATCGTTTCTGAATATAATATAATATATAATATAATATTGTTTAATATGATGAGTCCAAAAAACATTTAGCTTTTCTTAGACTTAGTGCCTCTAGAAAAAAAATAAAAGGAACTTTTTGTTTATTTTTTACTTTATCTTGAACAGCTGTGCATAATTATTTAACAACAGTTTTTTTTATGTTGTTGAAGGAATTCAGTTGACCAAAAAAATAACAGCTTGTACTACTAAAAATTCTTTTAAATATATTTCCCATTTACTTTTCAGAAGTATTGAACCTATTCAAATGATCGGTACTGTACATACATACATAGATACATATCTATACAAACATAAATACACATGAGACAAACAAAAAGAAGCAGCACCCAAAAGATAAGTGTTTGCAAAACGTTTTCGTTAATGCTCGTTTGGGCAAATCGCCAGTTAAAAATTTGAATAATTATTCTAGATTAGCTGTTTTTTATTTTTGTGTCAGATTCAATTGGGATCAGCACAGAAAATTTGAGACCGCTTTGGAAAAACTTTTCTGTGACTTTGGATTATGTTCCTTTCGATATAGTTAATATCCACCTAATTATTAACTTTCATAAGTTTAAGGAAAATTAAATTCTTTGCTCTAACAAAATAAACATAACTGAATCCGATCCCACTGTGAGTAGCACAAGAGTCGTAACATTTTCACGCAGATATGCTGTATCGATTATAATCGCTAAGAATTAGGTATAAATCAGTTCAGAGATCGTCTAGTTTTTTTCGCTCAGTTCGCTGACAAATCTGGTAACAGTACTAAAAAATTCTCTCTAATGCAGAGTCAATCACAGAGAGAGCAGCAAAAAATATGTTTTGGTATGGTCGATCACTGCGCGAAATCGGGTTCCACGTTTATCAACAAATGCATGAACTACAAAATAAAGTTCTGAGCAGCAAAAATTGTATAGATGCGAAGATATATTTCTGTCTTTGATCATCTTGATTTCTTTTCAATAATCGAATTAAATCAGTTATTAACAATGAAATTAATAAATATAGCGCTAAGCTTCACGTAACGAATATGGTTTCTAGATATTTTGTCTTTTCAAAAAAATACATGCAAAATATAGTATTCCCCATGGAATTGTGTGTTAACAAAAATAGCACTGTATGAAAAAAATATTTAAAAAATGTATTTTTAGTAATAAAAGTTTATAATCCAGCTTCAAGACTTAAGCTTCAGCATCGAATACGTTCGTTTTTCATTGAACGTTCCAATCGGGTGTAACTGAATGTGAAATACTCCGATACCAGCTAACTTTATTAGTTAGAAATTTTTTTCTAAAAGAATAACAGGGCTTTTCTTTTCTTAATTTCAAGGTAAATTTTTTAAAATATAGATATAATATGTCAAAGGATGTTTTTTCATTTGTTAGCAAGCAGTTCTAAAATTAGTTTTTTGTTGCTTATATTATTTATAACATTAGCTTTTAAAGATGTTTCATATACAAACATTTTATATAGCTTATAAATAAATATAAATTAATTTGAAAATACTTACGATTTTACTGCGATTTGGAACAGCGAATTCATTCACTTTCCACTGAGCTACTTGGCATCTAAAGCAGACAACTAATACAAAAAGCGAGCCCGTAAATTTCATTACTTGCTTCTGATTTTTGAAAAGGAATTGTTCCGAAAATTAGGATTTGCATTTCTACTTTTTAAAAATGTATTTCTTAATATAAGCAACATTTTCCCCCATCCTCAGCCTTACTGGATATCCTATCAGTTAACTTTGAGCTCATTAATTGTCGAGCAGTTGGTAAGAATACAACATTCTCAAATTCGTTTGCAATCGCTTTTGATGCCTCAACTGGATATATTTTAGCTAATAAAACTATATAATGAAGTTTTAATAGTTTTCGCTGACTTAAAAGCATTTGTAAAGAAGTTTTGAGACTGTCCAATTGGTGTGGCAATGCAATTGTAAATTTTTTATTATTATTTGGTTCAGTTAAGCAGTATAATGAATATATTTAAAACTTACCATTTTTTTTTTTTTATTCAACACGTACCTCTTTCACTGTCCAGCTCAAATTGCACTTTTAACAGAAAATGTGTTTTAAAGAAATGTGTCAAAAAAAATACTGTACGCTATATCAAACCAGAGACTTCTGATGTTAATTTTATTGTATTAAGGACATGATATGTTAATTGTAACTTGACAATTTATCGAATAAGTTGACGATCACCTCTGTTAATCAGCAAATCAAACCTCGATCACTTCTAAAATATGATCATTTTGGGTGATTCAGCAATATATATATACATATAAAATAAATTTAATAAATTTGTTAATGTATTTTTAAAATTAACTAAAAGGTGTAGTCGTGATAATGAAAGGAGACAGGAATTTAAAACGAATATTACCTTCCCATTGAGGAAGTGCCGAAAAGAGAATTACAAAAGCAACGATCAGGACTTGCAAGTGGCTCAACAAACCCGAAGTGCACACGGTTTACAAGGAGGAGGCCTACAGGGTCTGCAAGCATTACAGCATGCCATTCTAAAGTGATGGAATGAATTTAATGTTCAAACTGATTTCATTATTTTGTGTTACTTACTGCCGTGAAAGATCGCGATGCTCCATCTTAATACGAAGGATGTCACAGAAGCGAACTTCAACACCACGATACGGTCTCCTCCGCGAATTCAAACTATTTATGCTCGATAGCCTCACATAGGATACTGCTCTCTTAATATCCTTCGGGACCTTAGATCTGCTCGAATTAACAATTACTGAACGATTATTTTTCGACGCCCTTGTGCCGCCTTTTCCTTTCTTGCTTTCCCTAACTTTTGAGACACTGGGTTTTCCATCTTTCTGTTTATCTTTGGTCATATGTGCTTTTCTTCCACTGATATTTTCTCCATGAGTCTTTCTTCCATTGGTTTCATTAACTGCAAGCGGCTTCCCTTTTTTGGCTTTAGCACTTCCCCCTTTTTCTTTTCTCTTTTTTTCATCTTTATCTTTTACTTCAACCTTTCCGGATGACCTTTGATTTTTCGAAACAGTACCTTTTTTATCTTCATGCCCGCCATCCTTTTTCCGCCCTTTTTCTTTTTCTTTTATTGCTGCAGATTCTTTTACCTTCTCTTCTCCTTTCGTTTTACCATCGCCATCCTTTTTGCCTACTGGATTTTTCTCATCGCGGCCTTTTCCTTTTCCTTTTTCTGATTTTGGTGAAGTTTCTTTTACTTTTTCTTCTCCCTTCATTTTGCCGGTGGGCTTACTCGATTTTTCATCACGATCCTTTTTGCCTACTTGATTTTTCTCATCGCGTCCTTTTCCTGATGTTGGCGAAGATTCTTTCACTTTATCTTCGCTCTTCGTTTTGCTGCCATTCCCTTTCGATTTCTTCCCGGTTTCTGCATCATCATCCTTTTTGCCATCCTTTTTGCCTACTGGATTTTTCTCATCGCGTCCTTTTCCTTTTTCTGATTTTGGTGAAGATTCTATTACTTTATCTTCTTCCTTCCTTTTGCTGCCTCGCTTACTCGATTTATTCGCAATTTCCATGTCAGCCCGATCCTTTTTGTCTACTTGTTTTTTCTCATTGCGTCCATTTCCTTTTTCTGATGTTGGTAAAGATTCCTTTAATTTATCTTCACCCTTCGTTTTGCTGCCTTGCCCTTTCGATTTTTTAACATTTTCCATATCATCCCCGTCACCATCGATTCCTTTTTTTCTTTTCGCAGTCCCTTTATCTACATCCTTCTCATTTGATATTTTTTCAGGTTTTGACTTTTCTTTTTGATTACCTTTCGTGTATTTTTCGGTCGCTATGACAGCTGCGTTATTATCTGGATGCCTGTTCTGTTCTCTCAAGTAAAAGTTTCCATCCCGCTTAAGGGCATCTTTATTGTGATCGGTGTCACCATCGGTATAACAATTTTTATACACACTTCCATCTTAAAATAATATCAAATTATATTAGAAGCTTCAAATATGTTATCAGAACCTTACCAATTTGTTTATCAGACCATCGAGGGTAAATGCTATTGCCACCGTCGAATATCGTATACTTCTCAAGGCATTGCTTTCGGTTGTAGCTTTTGATTATTTTATGGCAAACCCTCTTCAGAATTGAATAAGTAAAATCAGTCAAAAAATGATTAGCACACTGACCACCTTTGTTGTAGTTTTTGTTGCAAAAAATTGTGTTACTACTAGATGAACTAAATAGAAAATATAATATTAGAACCGAAAACCTCTACAAAAAAACTATACATACCTAGATGGTGGATTACAAGAAATCTGCTCTAAGTCAAAACCCATTTTTATAAATATTCATTTTAAATTCGAATTTTGTTTTTTTTTTCAAATTGGTTAGAATTTTGATTTTTCCCTGTACAAGTGAGTCTGACATTAATTGCATAGATATACAAAAATATAATTTGATATTAAAATAGAAGTAAAGGCACTTTTCTTTGACCTTGAAATGAGGTATATTCAAATATTACAACGGTGTCAGTATGCCCTAATCTTATGACGACAATAAACACCAAAGTCATTTAAGAATCCACTAAATAATTACGTTATTAGTCCCAAATGGATTCTCTAAAATTAAATTAATTCTTATTTGTAAATGGATTCTTGAATGGCTATATGACTATATACTGCGAAAAAGTAATTGTAATTGGAATAAATGTTTTCAAAGGTATTTATTACACTCTTAATTTTAAGGAATTTATGAATACGGGTTTAGAAGTGGAAGACTCTTAAAAAAAAGGATAAAGAAAAAACTTTAGATTATTAACTGTTTTAAAAGTATTTTAAAAAAATGGATGAAAAATTAAGAAAATTAACTGAAAAAAATAATTGCTACTCTTTTCAAATATGCACTGTGTCGGCGCAGGCCACTTCAAAACCATTCTTTTGCATTCTTGGTGGTGTGCTTGGGGTTATTTCGTTGTTGACCCATGTTAGTGGCCCATATTAGTGGTATCATATATTGAGAGGCGTAGCTTATGGTTTTGATCCAATATATTGAAGCTAGTACATACAAGCCCTTGCCGATATCCTTTACCCTCCATGTCAAATGATTGTAATAAATGAAACTAACAATAATAAGATAATCAAAGTAAAATATCTAAAAATATATATTTTACAGGCGCAAGTTTGCGAAATATAACGATTTCGATACAGAATGCGAAAGAGATGCTATTCATTTTTCGCTACTTTTTGGCACTCTTCCCTTCAAATTAAAAAAAAATAGATATATTGAAAATAATTCCAAGAGCAAAAGAGGAAATATTAAACAAAAATCAACATTTGAAAAAAATGCAAGACTAATAGTTTGTATTTTCATTCCTAAGAAAGCGTATCGTGCTTAGCCTTTAATTTGTGTGAATTTTTTCCATTTTTTAGTTTTTGGCCTGCGATGGTACTTCTTGCAAAATGTGGTGGTTTAATGTTGACCAATTTTGTGACTAAAGACTGCAGAATGTATGGTGCATATGTATGTAAAACAGGGTATCATTGTCTCGACATGCTAAATTCATTCATTCTCGACGGCACACATGCGCACACAAACAAAGATAAGTCTGTTTTGTGGTTGACACTTACTATGGTACAAGAATGCAAATAAATGTAAATTAACGTAATATTTCAATTCAGTTAAGCGTCGACCGATGTTCACTTGTGCAACTTATGCGAATAAAATGTTGGTTCTCCGAAATTCACATTAAATTAGTAATTGAAATATGAATATTTTGTGCTCATTTTTTTCTTTCAACACATACAAACTTTTGGCAAGCCCTGTTGCACACTGATAAATACTGTGACAGACAAGTAGATGTACATGTTCATATTGTTGTATTCGATTATATTATGTGCTTTTATTTTTAAAATTTAGAATCTATTCTATCTTTATTAATTTCTGGTTTGCTTAATAATTGCCAACGACTGCGCCTGCTGACTAAGTCTGCCATAATTCACTCGTTTGGCAATGCTAATTGATCCTTGCTTACGCCAGCTGCCTGCTATGAAACGCCACGTAGCGCTGCCATCCTTTTTGCATATACATCCCTTGTCAAGTACAAAACAGTCACACTGCTGTAGTCGGATGAGCATTATTAACGAACGCGCAATTGTGGACGATGCTCTGCAGAATACACACGATAATATATTGACGCTCGCGTCGATTATCACGCCATCCCTTTCTCACACATGCGCTCGTATATTTTGCATACAGAAAATGCTTGAAAATGATTCTGATAGAAATGAGATCAATATGAGAATATATTTTCGACAATAACATGGGTGTTTTTTATCCGATCTTGATGAATTTTGGGCAGGTGATCAAAAATATGTCAAAGTACATTAACGCTCTGCTTTTAAGCTTTTTTAAGATTATCGGTTAAGTGAAATAAACTTAATCCGCGCCTATGAATGTATTATTATATATCTTATATATCGACTGTTGATCCTGATCAGGAATATATGTACATACTTCATGGGTCGGTGATGCTTCCTACTTCTTTCTTCAGGGTATAAAAACCTATACCCGAGATAACAAACATGTGACGGAAGCACCAAAATTTCTAATGTTAAATTAATTAAAATTTCGAAATTAGCTTAAGCTAAATCATTGTTTATATAGTTTGATTCAATGCTGATAACTTTTAAATCACATTTTAGCTTTAAAAGGATACAAATTGTTTCATTCAATAATTTATTGTTTCTTTCATATAATACATATTTATGTAAAATGTGAATATTCGAATAAATGAAAGAATTACATGCAAGATATGTTTTTAGAATATTCATGGAATTTATATCACAAGTGATGTAAAATTAAGCAAAAGTATATTATATACATTTTATATATATATATTCATCTATTATAACTTGTGTACATATAAACACACAATATCGCTGAGTGTGATATTGTGATGGTGTTGAAAAAAAAATGCGCACAGTGGGCTACGAAACCGAAAATGTGATTTATTTTTTTTATAAGTTGAGGAATAATTTTTAATGACATTCACCTTTTTAATTTCCAAGGACCAACATATTAATCTCATAATGTGCATTGAAATATTGCGTCTTACTTTTGATTGCTTTGATGCCCATAGTAAAAGTCAATTTGGATTTTGGAATGGAAAACTGTTTGGGATTTTGTAAGGGCCTGATTTATAAATATTTCAAATAAAAATAAATGCACACAGGCAAATGGCAGTTGCAAATCCTCTAGCGTAACAGACAGTGACTTAATACCAGAAATTTCTTGGTCGAGTGCATGCGAAGATTGTCCAAGTTACAGGTGCAAAAACTTCCACGTATTACAGTCGCAGAGTCGCAGAGTCGCAGTCGCAGTTATAGTCACAGTCACAGACTGGGGTTTTGGTTTTGGTTTTGGTTATAGTCACACAAGCTCACACTTAAGTATCTTGTAATTTAATGTCGCTTTCTGCAATGCTTTTGCGAAATAATTGAGTGACTTGCGCACGAAGTTAACAAGTAAATTTGATAAAGGCATATTTTCCCATATTCATTTATGTTTATAAGTACGCAAGTGTAAGATGTAATAGTTTTCCGTTGTGCTACAGCGATTTTCTATTTTTTATTTTTTTGTACTTTGTATGAGTTCATAGTAAAAGGCTGATTTTTATACACATCTGCATGAAGCGAATAATAGTTGGTACTTGCTTGACGATTTATAATTTGAACAAATTGCTGGAATATTAAAGTAACGCATGACACAAAATCGGTTTCGTTCAGCGCATATAAATATGAGTGAGCAAATACCAAAATTATTAGTTTGATATTTAGTGTCACAGCGCAGTGACGAAGCTGATATACACACAAAACAAGGATTAAGGATTCGTGACAGTAAAATGGATATTAAATACCTGGTCCTCTTTTATCTAATTGGCATATTGCATCTGCTTAGTTTCTGTGAAGCGATTCCAAAATTTGAAAACAAACCAAAGTAAGTTTTTAATAACAACAATAACACGGTTCCGATTATATTTATTGATGTATATTAAAAAAAGATTTTTAAAAAACTATAGCTAGATTCAACAAAAAATATCAGTAATTTATATTTTATATTTTGTCATCATTTATTTAATGTCAAATAAAAACTGTCGATATGAGAAAAAGCTAATACGAATTCGTTAAGACACAAGAAATAATTTGTAGCACAGCGATTAAAAGAAATTGAGAAGAAGTAACGGGTAGGTCTAGAGTGAACATGAAAATTAATGTTAATTTAATTAATTTATATCATATTGCATATTTTAAATAATAATATTTTTATGTTAGGGCGTACACAGAGAATTCGCAATGGAATCGAGCATATCAAAACGAAAACAAAACTCAGTTGAAGGAGCTGGAAACGGCATCAACCAAGGATAGATTAGAGAGACTGGGATACACTACTGGATATGGTTCATTAAACGTGTGTTTAATAAAAAATGTTGAATAACAATAATAATTATACATTATTGTTTAATAGGGTTACCCGAGTAGCACCGGACTTTCTGCGTATAACCCCATCAAACTGGATCTAGGTGGAGTCGTTTTGGGCACCCTCGTTGGCATTGGGGCCATCATCCTCATCCCCAAAATACTGTCTGCTTTTCATGGGGGTTACGGAGGCTATGGGCGCAGTGAGTAGAAGAAAAACGTCTATTATTATTATATAAAGAAAACAACTATGCTTATTTAGGCGAGGACGAGAATGACTTAGCGTCCCTGAGCAGCATGATAAACAAAATTGACAATGTGCTCGGCCAAAACAACATCGATTCAACAAGTTGCATGCAACGCGCCGTTTGCGGCTATGTTCGTTCCACGGAGACCAATATAAAGACCGGAGTATCGGATCAGATGGATGAATTTATTCACATGCTATCTGGGTAAGTTGAAAAATTCCGCATTTGTTTACGTATTTGCAAAATGAGTGGTTGATACATTTAGCTAAAAATAAATTGTTTATAATACCAGACGAATTCAATCGGAGCAACTAAAGCAAACATATTTTCCCTTACGTGTAAAGCTAATAAGTTTATATTTCTTATTGTTGTGGCTAAATTGAGATCATTGTTTGACTCGACAAGATTTTTCTGTGACTATGTAAAATATGCCTTAAATAGTTCAATTAAAATCGATCTGATATATTCTATAGCATACTTTATAGTGTATGAGAAATGATCTAAATTCCTATTCTCTATATGATCGTCCAAACTTTTTTGTTCCTACTAGACAGTTCTTTAGCTTTGCATCTTTTCTAAAATTATTTTCATTTTAACATATATCCGGGCACTCTTTCACTGCGTGGAACTGTGGTAAATTCATCTAATTCCACAGACAGAGATATTTTCCTATTTCTTCTTTCTTTGTTTCCCCCTCTCTCATTCTTCAAATATATTTTTATATTTTAATATTATGTGTTTATTATTAATCTCTAATCGTAAAAATTTTTTGTTTTGATTGCGTATCTCTGGCATATTTCACATTTTATATTATTTATTACATTTGTAATTTAACTGTTGCTTTTAATTGGAAATCAATTACTTTTAATTTATTTATTTTATTGTTAATTTCTAAATTAATTTTTATAAAAATTAATCGCTCAAAGTTTGTGGAGTGCAACAAAAATGAATAAAATAAAATATGTTATATTTTTTTAGAAATTCGCTTGTGGACTATCTATTGGACGGTACTGCAATCAAAGAAGCCTTGGAGCATGGAAAGGAAATAAACGACAAACCTTGCGAAGAACTCTACGTTTCCTGTCCATTGGATAGTAAATCGGCTACTAACGTTCTTATAAAATTATTACCCAAGAAGCATAAGCAAGCTAAGTTAAAGCCGGCAGGATCTAATACAGAATCATAAGTCAATACATCTTTAAGAAAAGCATAAGGATGTAAGTTTAGATGTATGTTATGAAAAAGTTATCACAAAATCATTTTGACTCGTAAAGAGAAAATATCAAATGTTATAAAATCACAATTCAATACCTATAAAAATTTCATTTTTGTTCAATTACAACACGCTCTTAAGTAGTATCTAACAGACTGGCAACAAGTCAAGTGCAGATCCAAACTACTGTAAAAAACAAGAGGGAATTTTACAGTTGGGAATAACCGACTGCGAAATACTCTGATACCGTAAGTAATACCAGCTGATAACAGGTCCCACAGAACACAGGGTGCGAGTAGCCAAGATATTCTGATCTTTGAAGGAGATTCCTAGTAATCTACCGTCCAAGTTTGCCTTAAAATTGCGGTGGGGATATGCTCTCGTGAATTTATATAGGAACAGTGTCCTAGTAACCTTGCTTTGGTTTGGTAACTAAAGCTCTGAAATCAAGCGAGATATGAGATTTTCAGAAAGGGGAGCGCGGGCGTGTGTGAAAAAAATGTATAGAGAAGTGTCCTAGTAATCTTCCTTACAAGTTTAGCACTTAAATTAGAGATATTGGCGTTTATGGTTTTTGGGAGCGTTGGTGAACGTGATCCAAAATTTTATCTACAGATTTTTAAGGGTGTAGCTAGCAATATAAATTTCAAATTTGGCGACTCTAACTTTCAAATCGATACCTTCGGTAGTCGAGTATACAAATAAATACTACACTTATATTCAGAGCATAAATAGACTTATTTTTTAGCGAGCTGGGCTTTTAAATTTTTTGGCCTGATTGGGGTTTTCTCGGTTTCCCGAATGCTTTAAATATATTCTTTGTTTTATTTTTTTATTTTAAATATTAATTTAAATATGTAATTCTAATTGTTTTCACTTCATTTTTAACTTTTTTTTTAAATCTATTTTTGTGGACTGATTTTGGTTAATATTTAATTCAAAAAAATAAATTTAAATTTGGCATTTGGGTTGGCAATTTAATAAACGATTAAAAAGAGGCTCTATCATAATGAATAATAAGCTTGATTTCGCGTTTAGTATTTGTAATTTCCTAAGGGGTGATCACTGTCTCCCTCAATATACATTATAATAATATAATATACTTTACTTACAACAGTATAACGACCCTAAGCATATCAGCAATAAAGCTCTATAGTTGTTTGAGTTCTTTCTCTTGTCGCCATAGAATCATGCAATCATCTGAGAATCGAGAATATTGGAGTTAAGAATTTAATGATGAATAAATTACGAAGTACTTTGAGCTAAAGCTCAAGAGCCATGAAATATAACTCTCTAGAAAAGATGTCAGCATTATTGCCAATAAAATTATAATTATTATTATTATTATTATTATTGGGGAGCTGCACGGCGACCTATTTGATCTATTGTGCCCCTTTCTGAGCTTATAGCTCCTCCATCAGCCCCAACTCCCGCACGAACGCGAGGATCCTTGTTGGGTTGAGGTCTTCTATGTCTTTGCAATTCAAGACATGCGCCCCTAGGATGCTGCTTCTTCTTCTAACTAAGGCGACACATTCTGCCACGATGTGCATCGAGGATTCCTCCTCTCTTTCACAAAACCTGCAGAGATCGCTACTGTATATAACCAATTTTGTCAGATGACTCCTTAGTCTACAGTGTCCTGTCAATAGACCGGTAGGTATCGCATGGCTGTTCTTTCCCATGGTTATAATCTGTTTAAATCGAACAAGATTATAACCACCTAGGAGACATCTGGCTTGTTGGAGTCCGACTGTCTCCGACCAGCTCTGTTGCCGTCTATGTTTTTCCTCGTTTCTAAGTTCCAGTCGTATAGTGTGCCTCCCTATGCCACAATACGGTTCTGGTCCTGTTGGGGGCCTTCCCTGTGGCCCGGGACCCGTAGGGTGAGCCTGTTGTGAGTCCCGAGTAGGTCTAGCTTTGAACGAACTTCGTGGACTACCTTCGATGTGATCTAAGTCCCCATTATAGCTTTCAATGCTGCTTGACTATCTGATAGGATGTATATATCCGTATTCCGATAGTTACGTTATATGTTGAAGTCCGCACATCTCCCTATCGCACACACCTCAGCCTGAAATATGCTGGTGTGAGTTCCCAGGGATTCATGGTAAAATACCCGAGGTCCCAATAAAATACATGCAATTAAAACTTTATGACGAACATTACTTAAAAAAAAACAAACGAGTTTTTTTTAAATTTCATCCATTTTAATGAATCCATTAAATGATTAACAACACTTTTGTTACATTATGTTGACGTATCTAATAATTCATTTTTATTTCATTTAATCAAATTAAGCTGCTAACGTTTAACTATTTTTAGTCTGATTTGGTTGTTTTTCTCCAATCCTTGTAATTAAAGTTTGACCATTCAATATATTTTTCATTTAAAATTAAAATTTTATGGTTAATTTTTAATTTTATTAATTTTGATTTTATATTTTATTTAAAATGTGAATTTTTAAATTGAGGACAATTTAATATTAAATAAATAACTTTACATGCTCTTTGTGAAAGTGAAAACCAATATTAAAGATTTTTTAGTTTCAGACGATCAATTTGCTCGTAGTTCACAAAAGGTTTTAAAAACAATATCAATTTTAACTCACCAGATTTTTAAATTCCCTTAAAAATGTTGCCAAAGTAGCAAATAATGTAAATAATTTCCAATTGGCTCCTACTCGCAGTGAAAATAGCATACCAATATTATAATAATATAAACTGCAACTTTATTATTTTGTTAATTGAATGTGAAGATGATAATGGCTCTACTTTTAAGATCTGTATTGAATTTAATTGGAGTCAAGCAATGATTGCAGTTGCATTTCCTGTTTTTCGATTATCGGCAGCCAGTGCTCAGAAGGAAATACGAAATCGGGTGAGTCCATTTTTCTGATTTCATCCAATGTTTTGAGCACACTTTTGCGATGCGAGCTCTTGTCTTGTATTATCATTTCTAGTCTATCCATTAAATTATTTGATTCTCGGACCAAATCATCAATTGACTGGAGCAGGGCATACCAATCAATTGTCTGTCTGCCGACTAGGGTATTCCCTCTGAGCTGAAATGGAATAGGGTTAAAACTGCGCCACGGCTTAAGAGGCTCAATGGTGTATGGAATGAAATGTTTTGTGGCTTCCATTTCGACTACGTCATCGTCAAAGTGCCACGATGCCAAAGTTGGATTAAACTTCCTAATCTTAGTTTCCATTTGCGTCTCACTCTCGGCTGTGTCATCTGGGACATAATGCTTAAAGTCAAATGGACACGGATTTGTGGCTTCATTGACAGCAATTGGTAAGAGTGTTTGGGTTGAGACATCTGTCGTATCGATGGCATCGGTCATTTGTGATATGGAATAGTTTAATACGTCTGCAAGAAAGACGAGTTAGTCCCAAAGTAATAAGAACAGTTCATCTATTTCGATTGTACATTGCTCGTAACCATCCTTTTTAATTGAATACTGGCCATCCGTTAAAATTCCAACATCCTTCAGTAAAATCAAATCGCTCTGCACATCGACAGAGGCTTCTTTCAACAATTTCGTGGGCACAAAATCTGTTTGCAATGCCACATTGGTCTTGCCAGCTCTCAGGCGTCTACAAATCAAATATATCTAATTATATTGTAACAAATTAATTGTAATTTATGAACAAACCTGGAAGCATCAAGCAACTTGGCTCGGAGCAATGCGTTCTTGTCCGGCTTGGCAAGAGTTGAAACGCTGACAGCTCGCCAAGGAGGTCGCTTCGATTCATTTTCCTTTTCCTTTTCAGCCGCCAGTTCTTTCATGCGTTTCCAACTGCTTTTTGCTCTAAATTTATTAAATTAAAATGTTTTCTTTACTAATTGAACATATTTAGGTATTAACCAGTATTTCCTGGGCTTTGTAAATTTCAATAGTGTGAATTTTTTAACGAGTTTATCCTAGATCGACGTATAGTTTAATTTATAACTTATATATAATTTAAGTTAAGGAATAACAAAAACTAAAATTTAACCTGATACAAATATATATATTTTTTGCATTTACATTTATAAATTTGTTTTTAGTAAGTTTTTTTACAAAGCTTTCGAATCAAGTATACGATTCTAAGAATGAGCGAATAATTAACTATTTAAGTATATTAAAAAACTGACCGATTGTATTGTTAGTAATCTGATGTTAATGTTTTTGCTTGATTAGTTTTCAAAAAAAATTGACAGACGAACAATGAAATTATAATACCTAAATTAAATTAATGAATAACAAAAATTTAATAATAATGTGCAAAAAATTCATAAATATTTTTTGTCTGCAATTCAATTGAAGTCGTGGCAAAAATTGTAAGTATGATTTTTGCTAAGCCTTTGAAGCAAGTATACGATTCCAAAACTGGGTAAATGAAAATGTTAAATAAGTTACAAAACAAATAAATTTAAAAATCACACACTTAGTCTATCAACTGTAAAAAGCTATCTTAGATACGACAAAGATTGGTTACTTTTCCAGCAGCCTTTATATAACTGAAATTATTATTTTATTGTTTATTGTTATTATTGTTTCCATAGTATTTTGATGTTTATTTTGTGCTGAGATAATTTTCATAGAAACAAGCTATATATGTATTATATATATATATATATATACATATATATGTATTTAAATCTGTTATTTAGACCAACTCACCTGATTGAAGCAGCACTTCGACTGTTGGCTGCCAAAACCGTTTGATGGTCTTCTACGCTTGGGTTCTCACTAATTTCCGACGAGGTTGTGCTGTTGTTGAAGTTTGAATTGATTTGTGCTTGTATCTGTGCCTTGCTGCTCATATTACAGATTCTTATTGCATGCACTGTTTAAATTTTCATTGTATGCTTTTCTTGTACAAGGCAATTTAACTTCCGTCAGTGAATTGGTAGCTGCGTTTATCGCAACCCAAAATATCGATGCAAAACAATTTGCGCCACTCCCGTTGCTACTGGCAACGCTTTTTCAAATAATTTCCGTGAGTGCAAAGAAAAGAAATTGATTGCCTGAGACAACAAATTGTCAAAAGTTATACTCTAAATTTGTACATGACTTTTGAGCCACAATAAATCTAAAAATAAGGCAATATTAGATCAGAAAAATATTAAATTTTTTCTCGAAGATTTTGCACTACATAATCTTAATTATATTCCCTTAATTTGTATCCTTGATAATGTGAAACATGAAATTAAATATATATATATATTTTTTGTAATTTGCTAATAATTATTTATTTTACAAAAAGTTGTCAGAATCTTGGCAGCATTCTTCATTCAGTTAATCTTCAATATGTGAAAAAGTGGAAAAACGAAAATTAAATTAAGATTGTAAATGGGTCGGATAAATATAAGTAAAATACTCATCAAATTATAATTGTTGCACAAATTGTTAAACAGTATTGAATCTGATAAAAATTGTTAGATTTCAATTAATTTTATTTATTTCTTGAATATTAACTTATGACAATATCTTTTGTCAAAGTTAAGAATTTTTAGCAACGCATATACATTTCTGTCAGCTAGTTTTAAGGTTTTCAATTAATTTCAATTTGTACATTCAATTTAAATTATATAAACATAATTAAAAATGTTTGCGAAAATCACGTTAAATTTTTCCGCTATTAGCAGAAAACAAAAATTTTAAAGGTGCTTTAATTTACGCACAATTTATTTCCGTTTTCTCAAATTGAAGCACGAAAGTCGGAAAATTAGAAAAGCTATATTACTTAGTAATAAAAATATGACCCAGTGATATTTGCAGTGATTTGTGAACCATTATTTATATAACGCACTTTTCAGTTACCAGGAACGGATACTACACAACTTATAAATTACTGTCCAACAAACATTACAATAAATCGAATTTTATTTTAAAGATTTTTTAACAAAATTATGAGTTTTGATAAAATGCGCTTAAGATACGGAAAGGTTCAGTGTTAAATCCGTCTAGGTGTGGTCTGCCAGTTCTATAGCAACATTCCGTGAACAATTCCACACTGTCCCGATGGAACCAATAGTTTTTAGTGGTGCTGTTGGAGTTTGGATTAAGTGTGTTCAGTTGGAACACGCCAAAGTGAAAGACTCGTCCGTCCGTCTGAGCGCATTGCACAACAATCGGTTTCTGAATATCTCCGTTGAACGAACCGCCATACAACTGCTTAGCCCGGGAAACAGCCGCAACAAAAGCCTTGAGCATGGTACGTCCATGGAATTGAGTTGCCGTCACTTCGGAGCCGTGCACATTGTTAACAATACTTTTGTTAAAGAACGTTAAAATTGTATGAGGATGGGAACAACTTATTTCGCGTCCAATCGCTAAAATTGTAAACAAAATATTTGAACATATTATCAACGACAGCATAACTGAACAGATTACTTACGATAAAAGTTGTCTGCCGTGTATATGTTCCGCTTTGGCATTGAAACTGTGCACTTCATCGGATAAAGATCTGGCAATTCCCCATTGTATTTACCCTTGATGGCATCGAGAGCACGTGATGAGCTTACTAATGTCTCTCCACTGACTGCAAATGCGAGCACGTCATTGTCCTTTGTTATAGTTGTTTTAAAAGTGACATTGTCGATCATCCTTCGACGCTCAGTCATGGGACGACCAGCCAATTTCTCGATCTCAAACAATAGCTTGTTTACCAAAAGGCGACTGAAAAATAGCAATGCCATTATTAAACAGTCAACAAGACTTGGCTTAATTTAGTAAATTTATAACACTTGTCCTAATACAATAGTGCCAGCGAAGCGTGCACTTTAAATACACAAAATCACAAAGTTAAATTTCCTGAGTTTAACACTATTTTCCTAGTTCTGGTTCTCAAAGTATTCCTGTACGCAAATTA
The DNA here is from genome assembly GCA_035042305.1 of Drosophila glabriapex. NCBI lineage: Eukaryota > Metazoa > Arthropoda > Insecta > Diptera > Drosophilidae > Drosophila > Drosophila glabriapex. Next base: position 622,131 of record JAWNLN010000060.1, read on the forward strand.
TTGCATATTCCAAATATCTAGGGTATATCTATAAAAACGCTAATTGATAATTAATCAACTTGTCGAAAAGTGTGATAAAGATAAACTAATATGGGGTTTAATAAATATATGTGAGGGATATGTATATTGCTGGTAAAATATAACTTCAATTGTAGTCTCTTTATTGAATTTGAGCAAGACACGGAAATGGAAAAATCTAAAATTATGTTCAAAACATAATTAAATATAATAATATAAGATTGGTGGTGCGATTATTTATTTTACTTTACTAAATAAATTTGTGCAAAATTATTAAATCTTGAGGTGGTGAAATTAGTAATCTTTCAAAATATTAATATTTATCATAATTAATAAATAATATAATATAATTAAAATTCAAATAATAATAAATGTTTAGAATTAGTATTAGGAAACTTTGTGGAACTAATTGTGAAGAATATTTACAATTCGAAGTCTTTGATTTATTTCAAAAGATATTGTGACTTGTGCAGTAAATAAAATAATTATAAGCTTAAGGAAGAAAAATATAAAATATATAATCTCTAAAACTCCAATGTTTATACAGATTTTCTCTAGACAAAAACATGTGTATCCATTAATAGTAATTGTAATATTTGGAAAAAGCTTTTAGGGAAAATAGATATTTCACTCAAAGTGTGTAAGCGTACTACCAGAGACTATAATAATTTATCATATCACATAAGAACTTCACAAATATTATAGAGCTAATTCGTAGTTGGACTCCAGAATAAATATTTAAGCGTTAAAATAAATATAATAAGTACAGAAAAAGTATATAAATATAAAAATAAATATGTAAATATAAAAATAAACATTGTATAATGTTGAAAGCCCGATTAAACTAGATCTAACCCTTATAGGCCTAAAAACGTGAAAAATTATTAGAGAATGAGGTTGTAAGGAAGAAAAATGTGAAAATGGACTATAAAATAATACCTATATAGGTATCTTTTAGAATTTTTGATATTTGATACCAAATTATGACTTGCTCGAACTAAACTAGTGAAGATTTAGCGCCAAAGAAAACGTTAACTTAAGGGAACAATGCAGATCAAGATCATATATACTTAATGGCATCGGAGCTGTCTAAACTGTTATATTAAATTACTAGTCACAAATTAAAAAACTTACTTGCGTCTTTCGTGGGAGATGCCGTAAAGACGGGGTAAATTAAAAGCTGGTCGATCGATCAGTTTGATCTTTGGCAGTTTCACTTGTTGGGCATCCAGCAGATGGGACGAAAAGATGGCATTCTGAACAGCTCGATCGACGGCTTTCGGCAACTGCCCATTTGAAATAGCATCCTCGATTTGTGGTGGAAAGCTGTTAATCTCGATTGTGTTGGTCAAAACCTGAGCTTGAGGCAATCCTCCGAGGAGAACGTTGTTATCCGTAAAAACATGACAGGCATTTGTATGCCAGTTTGGATGAGTTTGGTCCTCAGCAATCGGCTTTAGCACTGCTCCCACAATATCCACTCTAAGTGTGCAAGCATATTTAATTTACTTTCATTAAACATTTTCTCGATTCCACTTACAACTTGAACTCTTTTTGGGGACTCAGCACGTCCTCGGGGGATTTTACTTGAATGCCAAGTTTTATGAGCTCAGCAGCTGCTCCGGTGTCCCTGGGGACTCGCCTGCCTTGCACCTGCCAGTGCTTCTTGAAATGCCATCCAATGTGCTGTGCATACAACTTGTTAGTTAGCCGCATTTTTATGAATTTAATTCAACTAATTCGGGTTACACGAATCTCAGGTTATGAAATGCGACCAGCTGATATTATCGATAGCTCATTGCCGGAACTATCGATAAGAACTTTGTGAACTGTAATATCGAATGCACTCACTCGTATAGGGCTGGACTTACACTGAGCGACATCAAGCATCAGCACGCGCAAATTCGTACATGGAATTGTAATATATCATAAATATTATGTCATAAGTTTTCATCCGAACTACGTTACAGAAGCAAAAATGAGTGACAAAAATATTTTCTAGATAAATATAATATTTTCAAAATTAAATATAAATTAGCGATGTATAAATAATTCTGCATTTTTAGAGCGGTAACAGAGCAATAATTTTTATCAATAAACAGCGTGACAGCTGCTGAAGGCGACGTTGCCAGTTGAAAACTTCGATGCGTTGCGCTAGATGTCGCTCTGTGGGATGATCTACAAATTTTTAGTTCTGATACCTTCTTTTCGGAATTAAAAATACCGGTTCCGGTTACTGGTTCTTAAAATAAAGGGTTAAATTTCAGTTCCGACTTTGGTTCTGCACTGTAATTGGTAAATTTGCGATTGCGACTTGAGAAACTGGTTCCTGTTCAAAGCAAAAACTGTTTTTAACTTTTGTTTTTCTTTATTTCAATTGTTATTTTGAACGAAATTGCGAATTAGTTTTTGTTTTTATTTTTTATTTTTTATTTTTGAATGAAATGTTGAAAAGTAATAAATTTATCGAAACATGCAAATATGCCTATTGGCAATTCCATAGCAAGGACAACTTGAACCGAAATGTTAATTTTTCATTTTTATCAGCCGAGTTTTCTAAATTATTTAAAAAAAAGATGTTCCGCATTTGAATAATATATATATAATATAAAGTGCATTTAAATGCAAATCTTCAGTCTGATTCAATGTTCAGTAAATCATGAAAATTTATTTTAACACAAAGAAACGGAGTTTTCCAAAATGAATTTAAAAACAATTGACTGAAATTTATTACCATTTATAAATATGTGTATGTAAAATGTATTTATATGAGGAAAAGGTTCCCGGGCAATGTTCTGTAAATTGAAAACTAATTTTTAAACCAAGATAAACACCTACAAAATATATGCAGATTTAAATAAAGAAATCTTTGTAAATTCGAGTAAAATGATGTGCTTTGTGGGCACAGTCAAGTCACTTTAATATGTGTTCATTGTTCGACTTAATGTGCAACTGTACAATTTACTTAGAAGTAGTCGTGAAACATAATTTGTTAAACAGGCGCACACTTGTAAAAATATGATGCTTACTTAAAAAGGTACACACTTTAAACTTAGCAGAAGACGCAACACACATCATTATTTCCTTTTTTGTTTGTTTGTTTTTCGTTCTCGCTGTTGCACACTGGATTTGAATATAATCTTAATCATTTAAATCTAGTCATCATTTAAGAAGGCTAAAGGATTAGTTTAAATAGCTAGCGCATGCGGTATGTATTTGATTCCTGAATCTCGGACAGATCCCCTTTGAAATGGATGTCGATGACAAAGTCCAAGTCGCGATTGTTTCGCTCATTTGGCTTCATTTGAAAGGTGCCGTTGATCTCCTCGTTCTTCTTCGCCGTCATGTGGTCGTCCAGGTAGAATACTGTCTGCTTCCAATGCGTGTACGTCGAGTCCGGCGATGTACTGAATCCCAGACGCTTGTGGCACTTGGTGAACTCAATGTTGAAATAAGTGACCAAAGCCTGCACAAAATCATTCCGCTTAATTGTCAAATTGAATTTCGAGGAGAAATTCAAATCCGCCTTTTGCACCGTGTACAAATCAACTTCCTTCACCATGCAAGCCGTGGACACGACTTGTTTGGGATCGACAACATCGACGAGGGGCTCCGTGACGGCTACCTTGCGTATGCAGCTCATGTCGAAGCCGTAGACATCGTCCCACCAGTTGATCTTCTCGTCCTTATACTGGCGGTCTTCGATCGCTGTGATGTAGAGTGTGCCCCGATCCGGAAACATCATTCCATTGGGTTTCAGCCATTTGTCGCGTGCATACAAAACCGTATCCAGCATGGACTCGTAGAACAGACAGTAGCTGGAGAGGATTACATGTTGTTATTTAACAAATATATTTAATCTATGGATTATATACCCCATCCACTCGGAGATAATAATGTCGACTTTCTCAATTCCACCAGGCAGCTCAATTTCCTCAATTTTCCCCTTGACTACGGTGATAATTTCCTGCAAATTATTGTCGATTATCACTTGGCGAGCGAACTCAATAATATTCGAGCAGTCGACGGCAATCACTTGGGCCGCACCAGCCTTGGCGGCGAACATGGACAAGATGCCCGTGCCGCAGCCAACATCTAAAACGGTCTGCAAAGAATTCAAAATGCCAATTTAAATCGATCTTTAAAAATGATGCAGCAATAAAACAAGTTGAATATTGCACTTGATTTAAACACAAGGAAAGCAGGGCTCATATCTACGTGCAACATGATCACAGACGAGGCTTACCTTGCCCTGAAAGAGATGCTTGTTGTGGTACATTGCATTGCGATAGGTCACCGTCCGCACCTCATCCTTGAGCATCTCCTCGTGGATCCCAAAATGGGCATACGAATCAAAGTAATAATCTCTTGAGGTCATCTCGTCCGCATTGCCGCTGCCATCACGAGGAGCAACAGCAGCTGAAGCAGCCGGAGGAGGAGCAGCTGGAGCAGATGCGCTGGCAAGTTTCTTTAAAACATTATTCGAGTTCGCCGCAATTCCGATTGGGATGAGGCCGATTGCAGGCTCGACACTTGCTTCCATGGCTATATCTGTTGAAGACTGCACATATATGCATAGGTTAGCAATTCCCAATTTAAAGAATATTTTTGCTTACCATGATTTACACAATTTTATTTGGCGTGAGTTGTCAGAAATCAAATAGATTTGGCAATGCGAAAAGAGACCGAACTGCTTCCCTCCAAACACACGCGAAAAAGTGATACCAATCAGTGGCCAGGGATGCTGCAATAATATCGATAATTAACATTCACGATATTTATTATGACACATTTATATCGATAGAAATGTAATTTTTTCTGTAAATTAACAATTCAAATAATACTTTTACAATATGAACTTTTGTTAGAATTTTGAAAAAATAATTTGAATTAATGAAAAACAGCTTTTTTTATGGAAGTGATCATCTTTACCATATTTACTAATGTATCACAAACTACCGCTAAAAACTTTGAAACATTTTAAATTTAGAAGTGCTGAAAAAGTACTGCAACAAATGTTTTTCATTAAAATATGTTTTTGAAGAGAAATCCAAGCTCGAAGCATATTCTAAGCGGCATATAAAGGTTTATCAAATAATTAAAATGAGAAAATAACATACAAAAATTGTTATTTATGTGTTCAAGATCTAAAATAATTAATGATGATTAGCTAACAATTTTTTATATTATTTATATATATATATATATATTTATTTATTTATAACATACATTTAAAATTGGAAGCGATTTAGAGTTAAACAAATATTTGCTCGAAAACGGTTAACGACAATGGAGATCGATAGCAGGAATGCCGCTGTTATGTGGGCATTGTTATCGAAAAACCGCGTTTTGCGATACTATCGTGTTATGCTTTAATTATTTTATTTTTGATTCATCGGTTTAGCCAAATCGATTGCAACGATGCCTCTTACTATTTTGGCGGCAAAATTTTATTGGGCATCGTGATTGAGGCGTTGGTATTAAAATTAGTATATTAAAAAAGTTTGATTTTAAAGAATCCACTTTGCTGATTGCATATCAATTAAAATGGACGGCTTTGATGATGCGGGCGTATTTTTCTCCGACAACTTTGGCAACGATCAACAGTCGAATGGGGCCCAAATTAATTTGCAGGCCATAAAGAAAAAGTACAAAGAATTTATTCGCACTTTCAACGAAGACAATTTCTACTATAAATATCGGTGAGTACCGAGATATGGATATGGATTTGATATAGCATATTTATGGGAGTTGTCATTGCAGTGATAATCTCAAGCGAAACTATCTCAATGGACGCTACTTTCTGGAGATCGAAATGGAAGATGTGGTTGGATTTGATGAAACGCTTGCGGATAATTTAAACAAACAGCCGACGGAGCATTTGCAGATCTTCGAGGAGGCTGCCCGCGAGGTGGCCGATGAGATAACGGCACCGCGCCCAGAGCACGAGGAACACATGCACGACATCCAAATACTGCTGATGTCCGGCGCAAATCCGACAAATATCCGTCAACTGAAATCGGACAGCGTTTCACGGCTGGTGAAAATTGCCGGGATTATTGTGGCTGCTTCGGGCATTCAGGCGAAGGCGATACGCATGTCGATCATGTGTCGCTCTTGCAGCACTGTTATACCCAATCTGAAGGTGAATCCAGGATTGGAGGGCTATGCCCTGCCGCGTAAATGCAACACCGAGCAGGCTGGTAGACCCAAGTGTCCGCTGGATCCGTTCTTCATTATGCCGGACAAATGCAAATGCGTCGATTTCCAAACGCTCAAGCTGCAGGAGTTGCCGGACTTTGTGCCCCAGGGCGAAATTCCAAGACATCTGCAGTTGTTCTGTGATCGTTCGCTCTGCGAACGTGTTGTGCCCGGCAATCGTGTCCTCATCCACGGCATCTATTCCATCCGGAAAGTGGGCAAGCCGACGAGGCAAGACGGTCGCGAAAAGGCTGTGCTCGGAGTGCGGGCTCCGTATATGCGTGTTGTGGGCATCATTGTGGATGCGGAGGGAGCGGGCGCTGTGTCGCGCTACAATAACATCTCCATCGAAGAGGAGGAGAACTTTAGGCGGTACGCCGCCTCGGCAGATATCTATGATCGCCTCTCCAAGTCCCTGGCACCCAGCATCTTTGGCTCGAACGATATAAAGAATGCAATCACCTGCATGCTCTTTGGTGGCTCACGCAAGCGTCTCCCGGACGGTCTCTGTCGTCGGGGCGACATTAATGTCCTCCTGCTGGGAGATCCGGGAACGGCTAAGTCGCAGCTGCTCAAGTTTGTCGAGAAGGTTGCTCCAATTGGCGTCTACACCTCCGGCAAGGGCTCGAGTGCAGCAGGACTCACGGCCTCTGTTATGAAGGATCCACACACGGTGAGTTCCCTTTCAGAGATTATATCAATTAATATCTAAACACAATTAAATTGGTTGGAAATTAATATTTTTTATTTATAATTTTTAAATTGCATACAGCGGAAAAAATCAAGAAAGTATTTTTACCAAGAAATAAATTTCACTTTTTTGATTTCTTTTGCCAGCAAATTGAATTATAGTCCTATATCTTTTGTCTTATTTTTCTACAATTCTGTGAAGCTCTTCGATCTAGTTACAAAGAAAATGATCAAGATTTTAAATTTTTAAAACCAAAATTAATTAATCTTTGAACTGTTAAGAAAGTGTTTTCACAATGGCCAAAATGTATCTTTTGTGCATTTATGTTGCATTTTATTAGGACAATAATAATTTAATATTTGTCTTCTTATTATTCTACAATTCTGTGGAGCTCTTTTCAGAAATAGTATAAATATATATCTAAATACAATTAATTTGTATCCAAATTTGCGTACAGTATGCCAAGAATGTGATAACACAAATGAAAAAATTAATTTATTACCCATTTCCTTTGCAAAAAAAAAATTACTTTATTTTCTTATTTTTGTTTCCTTATGTTTCTACAATTCTGTGGACCACTCAAAACAATTTAAAAATAAAATTGTCAAGATTCATTAATTTAAACTGTATTGAAATTTGGAAACCAAAATTACGTATGTTATAAAAGTGTTTTGTCAAAGTACAAAATTCATAATTTCCATTCATCAAAAAAATGAGCTTTATTATTGTATTTTTCTCTTATTTATTATAAAAGCTGTGTAGCTCTTAAAACTAGTTTAAAAAAAATAACACGAACAAAAAAACTTAAGTTAATTTTAAAACTAAAATTACACTAGGTCAAGAAAGTGTCTTAAAAAAATATCAATTCATATTTTTCCATTTATTTTGTAATAAAAAAATACTTTATTACTGTCATATATTTTCCTTGTTCTTATTTTTGTACAATTCTGTGCTGCTCTTGTAACTAGTTAAAACAAATACCAAGATTCATTAACTTAAATAGTTTTAAAATTTAAAGAAACACAGCAACAAATTTTTTCTCCACTTTTCTTGCAATAATATGCACCTGATTACCGTCTAATATTTTTTGTCTTATTTTTCTACAAATTAATGGAGCTTTTATAACTAGTCAAGTTGCATTATCTTAAGCAGTTTTAAAGGAAAAATTCGTCTTTCATTTTTGTACTTTATTTTTGTTTGGCATTTCTATATCTGTGGTGCTCTTTAAAAAAATAATCGAGAGTTGAAATTTTGAAAACCAAAATTATCCATTCGTTAGAAAGTCAATAAATAATTTTGACAACCGTTTTATGATTTTGCTATGCCCATTTGAGCTGATCCCCATAGAAATGTTCGTTTTTATTTCCTTGCCTTCAATGTCATACATTTTTTTTCTTCAAATTTTCTTCAATCACACCAGCCAGATTGGGAAATACATTTGATTTTCGGACCTCATCTGCCCAACTAATCGAATGTTGCCAAATAACTAAATAGTGAAATTGACATCGCTGCATTGATCAGTCAAATTAATTTCTCTGTACCCTATAAATCTCCCCCTGATATCTTCCAACTTTCTTTTAATCGCTGTACTTGTAATTATTCCTTCCATGAAACTTTTCGAGTATTCTGTAATGAATACAATAAACTATCATTTTATCAATTCCCAATGCTCTATTTTTCTCATTAAGAAGCACAATTTTAATCGTCTTGTCTCGTGAATAAAATTTTAGCATGCATCTGTGATTGCAAATCTTAAGGGATTCTTACTAATTTTTTCTGTCTAATTGGTTACTTTTTGGGTTTCCCCTTTAATTTTTTTTTAAATTTGAATAACCCCAGAATTATTATTTATTTTTTCATTTTAACTTAATTATGCGTTGTTAATTTTATATCATTTAACTTGTAACTTTAAATTCAATTTTAAATTTAATTCAATTAATTTTTAAATTAGTTGACTGTTTTTATTTCACATTAAAAAAATAAATAAAATCGTAAACTTTTCTTGATGAAACTTGGAAATAATTTCTAAATTTGTTGTTTATAGCCAGTGGATAAAAATTTTATTATCGATCTTTGAAATGAAATGGATTGTTATAAATATTTCCTTCTTTTTTTTAAATTTAAATTTAAATATTAAATTTGACTTTTAATTGAATTTAATTTGGCTTATACTATTTGTATTTTTTGTGTAAATAAATAAAAATAAATGTCTCGACTCATTGGTGGAGTATCCAAAACTATATCTATATCTACTATATTTATCTATTATATATTTGTATTTACTAAAGATGGCTCTATTTTTCCCACAGCGTAATTTCGTTATGGAAGGTGGCGCCATGGTTCTGGCTGATGGTGGCGTCGTTTGCATTGATGAGTTCGACAAGATGCGCGAAGATGATCGCGTTGCTATTCACGAGGCAATGGAGCAGCAGACCATATCGATTGCCAAGGCTGGCATAACAACCACTTTGAACTCACGTTGCTCGGTGCTGGCAGCTGCTAACTCGATCTTTGGTCGTTGGGACGATACGAAAGGCGAGGAGAACATTGATTTTATGCCAACGATTCTGTCCCGATTCGACATGATTTTCATTGTGAAGGATGTACATGATGAGGCCCGAGACATCACCATGGCCAAACACATTATAAACGTGCATCTCAGCTCAAATAAGTCGGCGCCATCGGAGCCGGCAGAAGGTGAAATCCCCTTGGCCATGTTCAAGAAGTACATACACTATTGTCGCACCCATTGCGGCCCGAGACTCAGTGAGGCTGCTGGGGAAAAACTAAAGAGTCGCTATGTCCTGATGCGTTCGGGTGCCGGGCAACAGGAGAAGTCGGCGGATAAGCGCCATTCCATTCCAATTACGGTGCGTCAATTGGAGGCTGTGATTCGTATTTCGGAATCATTGGCAAAAATGCATTTACTGCCGTTTGTCACCGATGAACATGTGAATGAAGCTCTGCGCCTCTTCCAAGTATCTACCCTGGATGCCGCCACAACAGGTAGTCTGGCTGGTGCCGAGGGTTTCACCACCGAGGAGGATCAAGAAACTTTAAACCGTATCGAGAAACAACTGAAGCGACGTTTTGCTATTGGCTCTCAAGTTTCCGAGCAAAATATTTTACAGGTAACTATTACTTGATATTTATATACATAAATATGTTTTATTAATTGTATATACCATTTTCACAAAATCTAGGATTTCTTGCGCCAAAAATATGAGGAGAGAGCTGTAATGAAAGTCGTCCATACGATGATTCGACGTGGCGAGCTTCAGCACAGAATGCAACGCAAGATGCTTTATCGTATTTGCTGAATTCAATGAATTACGAATCAATCACACACATAACTTATATTACATTTCCAAATACTATTTTTCAATAAATCATTTTTACAATAGCTCGCTTTGAATTTAAAAACTAATTATAGCTAGAGGACTATATTGGTTGGTTGAAAAAACAATGTATCCGATCTGTTTTACGGATAGTTTTTTACGATTTTTAAACGATTATCATCTAAAGCTATTTCAGATAGCAATAAAAGTCAGGATTTTAAAGAAGAATTAGAAAACCCAAAAAAGTTGTTAATACTCTAACTCATCTTTTGGCATTTGGTTCCAATAGCTTCATCTATGCAATTCAAGGTTTGATTCAGATTCAAGCTGTAAAGCCATATCGACTATGCTGATTAGTAGTATATAGCTGCGATAGAAAAAATAGCACCACAATAAAGCCAATTCAGTCCGATTTTGAGTATGAAAATTATCAAACAGAACGACGTAATGACGACGAATGACCTAAAAAAGTTGATTTTGATTTGTTGCCTTTTCAAAACAATATGTCAAGAAAAAATGGCATTCACTAAGCGAATTAGGCGGTAACAAAAATAAATTTGAAGAAACGAAACAATTTTTAAAATTGAATATTCCAATGGGAATATGTTATAATGATTAATGATATATGTCGTTTGTGTTCATATTTAATTATACTTAAGGGCATTTCATCATACGCGTATGGCAAATTACCATTATCCAAATTCACAACTGCTTCAATCCAATGTATAGGAACAACTACAGCATATTTTCCTATCCAAGCTATATTATTATAATATATATATTATGCTTGAAACTCCATGTGTAATAGTTGTCCGGAATTTCGATTCATTTTTTTAGCTCCGTGCTAGACTTATATGCCCCATTCCTACCTAGACAAATCAGTCTTTTCTCTATATATTTTCTGAAGATTTTAAGTTACGTATCATACGTTTAAGTATTTAACTAAATTTCCAATTTCTATGAAGCTCTCCTAAAAAAATATAACATTTGATTTCTCCCCTATCTATTGCCAAATTATCTATTCTGTCTATAAATTAATTGGAAGAATTGTTTTTTTTTCCATTTGTCTTTAACTAGTAAAAATTTGACCGAATGTTTTAAGAAATACGAACAGTTCAACTCTTTTTAAGGCCAGTTTTTGCACTCTCAAACCCTTTGGAATTTGGGGGTAGATATGTATTTATCAAAGAGGAACCATATGATATTTTCTCTTTCTCATAGAAAGGCTCTGATAACGAAGACATGAGTCTCTTTTTTTGTAGAGAATGATCTGAGTTGATAATTTTTTTTATCGGCACTGTATTTATACCTTAAGGGATCTGAAATGAATTCTTCCATGCGTTGAACTATTCGTGATCAAATAAAAATTCGAAAGGAATATAACAAAAAAAAACTGCTGTCTCGCATACGCTAAATATTATAATTGCACATTTTTTGTAAACAACGTGCTTAACTTAAGATCACATATATATTTTAATAAATTTTGGCATAAGAAGAAAACATATTATTAAGCCCCAGCGTTAAAAATTGCGCATTTAAATAATTTTTGTATTCTTGTCTCAAGCATTATTCAAACAACAAATGATTTAAATTGAAGCCGCATGAACAATTAAATTTCAATTGTTCTGCATTCAATTTGCAAATTGAGCAAGCAATTAATGTTTGCATGTACATATATATATATATATATATATATATATATACATATACATATGTCTGAATTCAGATAATGCTTGCCTACTGTCATGTGGTCGGGTCCATGATCCATGTTATGTCAATGATGATGATTTCATATTAAAATCGATATAAGAAAATTTTGAAAAAAAACTGAAAACTATGCAATTTATGAACATTTTTGAAAAATGTACACTGAAATTAAGAAAAGAAAATCTCCGGTTTTCATAATCAAAAGAACGTAAAATTTCTGAAATGCAGAGCGATTTTTTTTCTGAGTGGAATGGATGAATAGCCCCAAAATTTCGCGCAATTTTAAACTTTCAGCCAACAGTGGCACCAGTAAACGTTATTTAAATAATGTTTGGAAACTGACTAAAAAGCATATCCTATTCTACGACTTGGGCAACATATTTTTAGTTAGTAGTGCAATATATACGCTGTATATATATACAGCATTTGCTGCATTTACACATAATTGTATGTACATACATATGTCGTTGGATCTACTAATGGGATTTATTCTTGTTAACTTAGTTCTCTTCCCAAAAGTCAATTAACTCGATTACTTTCCTGTTGACCGGAGATAGCAGTTTATAAACGTAACCATTGCCTTGTCATCACCCGGAATCAGTGGCAAAGGAAAAACACATACATATATATATATATATATATATATATATATATGGTGGAGGCATTTTGACAGATACAAAAAAGAAAATAAACAAATCGATATATGTATGTGCTATACAGAATAACAAGAAAAATTTGTTTTCAGCAAACCGAAAATAATATACCCTTTTTGAGTTTAAAGATTTTAATTAATCTATAAATTGTAATATGCCCAGTTTTATTATATTCTAAATTTAAATTGCATCTATAATTTTAAATGCAATTTTATATTAATTACCTTTTACGCGTTAAATAAATACAAAATCTTCTGTCGTATGAAACTTTTTGTCATCCCATGAGCTTTGAATTTATTTACGTATCTATTGTCAAAGATCTGTGTGAAAAGTCATTGAGGGTTTTTTTGGTAAAATTTTCCCCTATATGGATGGAAGGAAAACTACGTAATTAAACGTTGAGTTTAAGATGGGCATCAAGCCTATTTACAAAATTCTGTCAACCATGTACAAATGTATGTTATAATTCATTCAAGATGTGCATTTTGTAAATGTATATTAATTTATGTTGTGTAAATACTTAAATAAATAATCGTGAGTACCACCCAGTGTTTATTTCTATAATTATAAAATCCCGCACGCAGGAGTAAAAGAGGAAACAACTGTTTGAGAAAACTGGAGACTTGCAGATACCCTGTGGACTCCGGTCGACTTTATTTTTACCAAATGATTCATAATTACATACATGTGAAGAATCGATTTGTAATACCGTTTGTGTTTTTATATTACCTTTAAATTGAGATCATGAAAATGGCATCCAAATGTCTGCTGATCCCAAAAGTAATGACTATTCCATCAGATAATTTAATGTTTTACTTTTAGGAAAGATTAGACGATATTAAAAAACTTCCATAGCTTAAATTCAGTCGACTCAGAAGAAAATAAGTTAAATTAAATGATGAATAAAATTTAATATTTCAATTTAAAAAAATAAGATATGTCAGATAATATTTACACAAAATATTTATCTCCTTTCATTTTAAAAATGGTGTCTATGCGAAAGTTAGACAAATGTTTTTCAAAAGTTCAAAGATTACATTAAAAGAAAATATTCAAAAGAACGAACATTGCACCAAAAAAATATATATTATATTTTGCCAAAGAGATTTACAGAGTATATTTATCAACGTCATCAGCATCCGCGACTTTTTTTAATTTTCAAAAGAGGAAGAGCCACACAAATCTAGTTACACATACACACATCCATACATACAAACATACATTGGATACGTAAATTCACAAATACAATTAAAATACGCAGACAAAACCATGTTCGATACATACACACATGCAAAATGTGCATGTACACATTTGTATACATTTAGTACACACACAAACACAGTGAAACACGTGGAGAGTGAGAGAGAGAGAGAGGGGGTGATTAAGTCTACGTGTGCGAGAGCATAGAAGATGAGTGGGAGGAGCGTGGGGGGTCTTTTGTTTTGTGAATGGAAAATTGAAATGAAAATTCTTGGTGCACAGCAGCCAATTCCGTTATATATACGTCAGTACAATTATAGCTCTCGAAGGAGCCAGTTCACATTGCTTGCAAAGGAATCATTCGTGATTGTAGATGTAACTCCCGTTATATTTGAAAAGCAAAAAAAAAACAAAACAGTTGAGTGCTGCTTACGATCATGTACATTTACCCGAGCTCACCCGAATCACAGTCGTTTTTGCAAACCGAAGAAAGTGCAGCAGCCATTAAAATTCAAGCTGGTTTTCGTGGCTATCGTGTGCGCAAGCAGATTTACCGTTTGAAGAAAGCGAACGGTGCTCACAACACACACAAGAGTACCGTACGACGTCAGCAGCAGCAGCGCACCGATTTCATGGAGGGCAAAACGAAACAGGCAGCAGCTAAAATTGCTGACGGCAAACAGACGAAAACGAGCGTCATCAGCGCAGCAACAGCAGACGCAGCTACGTCAGTCGAAGATCGCTCGGCGACAAAAATTCAAGCAGGCTTTCGCGGATTTCTCGTGCGCAAGCAGCAAAAAATAGCGACAAATGCTGCCGTTAAAATACAATCAAGTTTTCGCGGCTTCAAGGCACGCAAGGAGGCGGAGAAATTGAAGCAGCCCTCATATTAAAAAAATACTCTTAGACAACTACTACTAATGTAAATGACTCTATATATATATATCTATATATAGTCTAGTTATGTGTACATCCTGTAAATAGGTTAAAGTAAAAATAATAGTCGCCAGTTAAACAAAATAAATTTTAACATGATATGTGTTAAGTAGTTCTTGGTACTTAAAATGTGTATCTTCAGTAAATTCAGAAAATTGTATTGAATGTATAGAGAAACGTTTAATACTTGGCATACAGTTGCGTTCAAAATAATATCATCATTACGACATTTTTTCTAACGAATCCAAACAAATTTTTAATATACTGATATTATTTTCAAATATTTATATTAATTTTTATTCTTTATAAATATACATGTATATAAACAGTAGCAACAAAAATAATAGCACCACTTATGCATTCTTTATGGAAATCGCTTATTGATTTCTAATGGTTTTTTCTTACTCACTTTGAGAGTCTTCTTCCATTTCTAAAAAGGTATTCATCAGTTCCTTAAGCTTACAAATTTTGAAAAGACACATTTGAAAGCATTTCATTTAAAAGTGGTGTTATTATTTTTTTCGTAACTGTATGTGCACACTAAAGTTTTTATATATAAATGCATATATTATATAATTATATAACTTATTACCATTAAAGCAGCAAAAATCAAAAACCAAACATAAATGGCATTTATGTGTACATTTTAAAGTACATATGTACATTGAAATCAGGTGTGGTATTTATATTTATCTTTTGCATTAATGTGTATTGTTTGTGTATTCGTGCCCAACTGGTAAAATATTTTTTCGATCGTCGAACATTTAATTTCCAGTGCATGAAAATGACATTTTTATGTGCACACAGCAAAAATAATCAGGGTCGTAAAAAGTACAATTTCAAATTTTTGATAGGGTACATTTTACATATACATATATGTACATATATTCTGTACACTCTGAAAAAAATGGCCCACATTTTAGTAAATCGTCATAAAATGAAACTTGATCTAAAATATATAATTTTTTTTGTTTTTAGAAATATTTTCTAAATATTAGAAAATAAAATTTGTAAGAATTAGAAAGGCTGTCGTAAATCGACAATCACAAAAATGTGCGTTTTTTATTTATTTTTTTTAGAAATATTTTGTAATATTCATTTTTAATTTTGTAGAATTATAAAAAGTATAATGACAAGCCTTAGTTATAGAAATAGTTTTTGCGAAAATTACAATTTTTTTTCTGAGTGTGTACAATTCATTCGTTTATTCAACATGTGTTCCACATATGTATCTCTAGTACTCTTTCAATGTTGTCGGTTTTTTTGTCAAATAAAGTAAGATTTGAAAAAAATAATTTTGATTTGTGAGATATTAAAATGTCTCGAATTTAAAATTGTTCTAAATACTTTTAGCCAGAAGAAGCTAAAGGGTCAAAAACTCTTGATCTCGTGCAATAATCAAGTTTGATGAAAGAGCTATAGGCTCAGAAAGAAGTAGATCTAGTAAAAATAATATTAAAAAATTTGTATGTATATGTTGGCTATTAAATTAACCTTGTTCGAGAGAATATTTTAACTTTATTTTATATCAAGGCTTTGAAAGCGATATACGTGAGCTATTTTATATTTAATTTAATCCATTTTTTTTTTTTGGGAACTTCCACAAAAAATTTGGAGACCAATCGGAAGAAAATATAACATTCGTTTAATGCGTAGGTGCAACGATGTGTCACAATAATCGAGCATCTATCCTCAGATCCAATGAGGCGCCATCCAGTCTTGGGAATAAAACTCTTTTGAGAAGCGGAAGGACTTGATCAGGACTTTTCGTTGTGAATGGGTGCTAACTATTGATGAACCAGCTTATTTTGTTTGGGCTGAGAAGATCTTCCAAAAATAGAAGGTAGGTTGGAGGACCAGAAACCATTTTCCCATGTGGCCTTCAGTGCTTGCCGAGGTGATTAATTAATTTTTTGATACAATGACAAAGTCAAGTCTATACTACGGGTGCTGAGAGCACTCACCCGGAGGCAACGGGTCGAAGTTTTTTTGGGTATAGTGAGGCCAGCAGCTAATGCAAGTCATTATTTCAGTTACTCTGATACCGAAGGTATTATATTATATTGATTTTTCTATAATATCGATAATCGCAAATCGATAAACACACATATTTCTCACACTTTGAAAACTAGTCATAAAAATTTGTTGGTAAGTTGTTGTCGATGTTCTTTAAAGATGGGCATATGCGCCCACCTTCGTCGTCATCACTTACTATTTTGAGTTTGAGCCATCAAATTTGGTAGGTATATTATATATTAAGTATCTGAAAGTGTAAATCGATAAAACCGCAAATCTCTCACAATTTTATAGACGGAGTCACCAAATTTGGAAGGTAGCTTGCTGGTATCCTAGGTCTAAGTCTCAACCGCTGTCGGCTTTTCGAACAAACAATTTCGCATGTCGAGACAACGATACCTCTTTTAAGATATGTAGCATTCAAGGTTATTAGATAACTGATTTCATTAATAAATCTAAGTAGAAATTTGATTATTTCCCATTAATTCTTAATATATGAGTTAATAAAAAGCCAAATAGCCAACCGTCACAAATCTGACCTAAAGTTAAGCTAATGGGAAAGAAATATAATATAATCTAATCTACTTCAAATCTACTTCAAAATGTTGGTGCGAATTTGACTTTATTTAGAGTTATTACATAGACTTTGGGCTTGGATCATATTGAACCTTACGAAATACTCGTATTTTTGGCAGTGAATATGTCGAAATCGGCCAGATCGAACCACTCGGACTACTTATCATAAAATTATAAAATCTCTACTGTGGATGAGCAGCATTTATTTTTTTCTATGTCATCGTAACAAAACTAACTATAAGTGCGTGTTCTACTTTTTTAAATTTATTTATTTATTATTATTATTATTATAATACTAGTCGACACAGAAAAATACAAAAATTAAAAACAATTATTTTAATTATGTTAAATTAAAAATAAAATGTAATAACTATGGGTTTAAAACTAAAATTTTAAAAAAAATATATATAAAAACATGTTAGAAAAACCATGTTCTTAAAGCTGCTTGCATTTTGCCAAGAATTATTCAAGAGCAGACTTATATTCTAAATGTGTTAGAAGTCCCAACGTAAATAAATAAGTTTAAAAAACAGTAATAAAATATATTTTACATAAATTTTTTATTATAATTTTTAAAAATGTTGTAATAAGTAATTTGTATTCGTTTTTAAAAAGCAGATAGATTTTATATCGTGCCAGCTATGATTATATTTGTTAAAAATTTATTTCGGTAATTTGTTCTTTCCCATTTCGGCGCTTTTGATGCGTCTCCTTCTGTGTTTGGGAATAACTCGAAGAACCTCACACTCAATTTGAACCGGCATGGAGTTTTGTCTCCTGGGAGGCCATTTCAAGCTCATATTCGATTTCTTTTGTACACGTCTCTCTAAAATGGGAAGAGTAAATGTTTTAAATTAGGGTATCTACACAAATTTATAATAATAATAATAAAAATAATTAAAACATATTTCATGTCGACTAATTTATTATTTACTTCTTAAGTTTAAGTTTGATAAGTGTAGCTATTAATTTGCAGGAGATATAGGCTTCTGGGAGTTTTGGTGGTCATGGCCAAAAAAATTTTTCAAGTACTATCTTATTAATCTACATTCCCAATATAGATATAGGCTTTTATCGTTGGGCGTAGTCCAAAATAATGTTTTTCTCGGATTTTTGAAGGGTTGCACTAGCAATATACCTTTCAGATTTGGTGACTAGCTTTCAAATTGTGTGAGATATATGGTCTTATCAATTTACACTAACAGGTGTATCGGTTTAAAGAGGCTGATTGGTCGTGGTCATCCAATATTTTATCGATATCTTAGGGGAGTTACAAGTAACATACTTTTAAATTTTGGTAAATTGGTGACTCTAGCTTGCAAATTGTGGAAGATATGCGCACTTCAAATTTCTATGGCCGCATTCTCTCCATACAGGAGATTCCCAGCAAGTTGGCATCCAAGTTTGTTCACATTATCTTTAAACTTGTGGGGGATATGTGGCTTAATCGAATTACACTTTCCGTTATATCACATTTCGTGACTTTAGTCTTAAAATTGTGCGATATATGTGGCTTTATCGATTTGCGAATATAGATTTTCTCGATTTTCTAGCCTCCTAAAGGACGTAGCACTCTGACGGGGGCACTGCATCTCTTAGAGTGTCGAAAAAATTTACGTTCATACTGACGGATAGACGGACAGACAGACAAATAGACAGCATGACGGACATTGCTCAAAACCTATATACTATGATACCTTCGATATCAAAGTATAAAAATAATAAATATTTATAAAATATCTGGCGGTATTTTAATGCAAAATGATCCGAAATTTGTCGCGTGGATTGAGTAAAACTCAGAAAGAAAACCAATCAGCCAAAAAATAAATACATAAAAAATAATAATAATTAACATAATAATAATAACAATTATAAAATTAATATTAATAACAAACAATAATATATAATTTTACCATTTTGCTGTACTGAAATTGTATCCACAATTTTGCTTTCGATATTTTCATCCTCTGGTGTGGAATTTGAATCCTTTTGTAGGGCATCTCCACGTTGCAGTGTTTGTCGTTTAGCTGCCAAACTGCTCTCTAAACTGGCACTTTTGATGGCATTCGTCTGTTTCTGCTTCTTCTGCTTCTTGCTATGCAGACGATAAGCTGCTTGGATCTTCTTGGCAGCTTCTTCCTCAATAAATCGCTCCAATGATTCGCTAATGGCATCATTTCCAAATGAGGCCTTGGTCTCTTGGGTCGATGACTTTGTGCCAGCACTGGCGCGACGTAATCTTCGCCTAGTTAGGAATCCTCGTGCTCCCGCTTGGATCTTGGCAGCTGCTGAGACAATGGTGGATTCGGTTTCTGTGGATGTGTCCATGGCATCTGTCATAGCGGTATCTATGTGAAAATCGTCAGCGGCGATTTTGCTGGGATCATAATAATCGGAGTCAGCCTCCGACAGCGAGTACGCCATTATCTTTTTCCGAATGTTTTCCGATGTCTCATCGTCCAAGCAGAAACTGTTGCCGCTATTTAACTCAGTGCCAAGATCAACGTCTTCATTTTCAATAAATTGAACCGCATCAACGATTGTCCCCGACCGGAAAATACTTTGCGGATCATCGCCGGCGATTGTGTAATGCCGTGATAATTGTGTCCGAGTAATTTCTGCCTCATTGGATATAATTCGATCTTCATCGGAGTTTCCAAATATTACGGACTCACTTTGAGCGGAACTCTCACGGCTTTCCTCACGTTGCATGCGATTGTATACGATTACATCACCATCCGGAACATCCAAAGAGGCTTGTTCTTGCAAGGAGCTCATGGGTCGAACAACGGTTTCATCTGAAATTTGCTCAACAATACGAGAGTCGTCTTTATCTTCTTTCTCTAGTTGTGCTGTCACGATCTCATCTGCTCCTGATAATGCTCCATTCTCCAGTAAAACCAAATCAGTATCAATTTGAGATTGCTCCTCATTGCTTCCTTTTCTTTTTTCAGTTTCATTGTCTGCATTATACTCCTGATCAAGTGTAGTGCGTGAAATGGATTTCTTTATACATGGTAGCTCCTCAATTCCAGAAGAGAATTCGATCTCTCTGTTCAGAAATTCGTTCATTGATTCGCGAGTTGATACATCTGCTACTTGATAAAATAAATAAATTTTAAAGCAATTTGTTTTTATATTCATGTATTAATTTTACCATCGGATTTCTTTTCACATGGTACTTCCTTAACCCTAAGGGGCACTAGTCCAGAAGAGAAATCGATTTCTTTGTTCAAGAATTCCATTAGTATGTCTTTCAGAAAAAATATTAAAAAAATGACAATTTTTAAAGAATTCTATTTATATATGTTTATTTTACCTTTGGGGAAAGAATCCGATTCTGAATGCGACAGAGCCCTATCTAAACCAATTTCTACATCGCTTGTGGAACCTGCTAAATTATTAGAAGCTCCATTATCGTTTTCGAATACTTTGGTTGGATATATGTCATTTTCAAGATTGCCAATATCAGTTCCCAAATTTGTTTCAAGTGTGCTATTATTTTGAGCACTTGCCGTAGTAGATTCTGTTTGTGCCTCAAATGCTTTTGGCTCGCTTGATTCTAGGATTATGGGTTGCGTGCCAACAAACCACTCCGATGACTTTGGTGCAGTTTTTGTCAAGAATTGCCTAAATGCTTTCTGAATTTTAGTGGCTGCAAGGTTTTCGCTTAAAGGAGTTTTCGAATTCGGTGCCATATTGGAAGTTTCCACATTTTGGCTTTCCTTACTCTTCTCGACCTCTGGCTCGCCTTGTCTTCGACGAGCTAAACAGTTTTTAAAGGCTCTCTGTATAATTGTTGCACTTCTCATATGTTTCAATTGATCACCATCATCCAAATTTGTATTGATTTGATTGAATTCAGAGCTTTTATTTAAATTCTGAACGGAAGATTCATTTTCCGCATCAGCAATTTTAGTTTCCTGAATATCGATTTTAGTATTTTCGTTTTCTACTTGTACTTGAATTTCGGGAATATCATGTTCAGATTTTTGCACATTACTTCTGAGTTCATTTGCAATTTCGTTTTCATTTAGCTCATGTATGGTTTGTAATTTTTGTGTTCCAAATTCTTGATAATTGAAATCAGTTGCAACTTCTTCAACTTCTTCTTCATCTTGTCCTGCTATTGAATCTCGTGGAGATTCTTCTTTACCATCATTTTCTCCGTCATTTTGCACATTTGTATTTTGGGCAGATTTTGTATTCTTTTTTGTTGGCTGCTTAGAAGTTTTCTTGCCATCACTCGTTTCCTCGAGTGGAATGAAAAAGGATACTGATGGTTTTGGTATGACTTCATCATTTGATTCTACTTTCTTATCAAGTATGTCGCCAGCTGCACTTTCAGCAGTTATAATTGATTCTATTAGACTCTCATTGACTTGTTTAGACTTGATATTACTTTTTGTATCTGCATCATTGGTTCCTGACTCCATATGAACCTCATACCACAATCCTGTATCGGAAGGATCACTAAATGATTTAAGCTGCAGTTCAGCAATTGGCACGTTAATTAATCGGCCCGATGAATTATTTGGTATTTGTTTATCCTTAGCGACCTGCCCTTTTTTTGATTTATTTGTGGAACTTGTAATTTGTTTGCCAATTAGGGGTTTACTCAAAACTGTTGACGATCTGTTCTGCTAATGTGAAGAACATAATTTAGAATATGATATTACTTTAAAATCTTACCAGCATTTACATCGGGACTTAACGAATCCGGCTTGACCACCTCGCTCGATTTATTTGTTGCTATTTAAAAATTATTGAATTTTAATTATATATTTAAACATTTTTGATGATGAACTTACGTATTTTATCCATAACTTCAACTTCTGTAGTATCTTTCATAATGGGTTTTTTCGATGGGCCATCTATTAAATAAATAAGATATTTATCAATCTATTTGCCAAATTAAATGACTCCGGATCTAAGAGTGTGGGTTTATATATATTTATGTGAAATAATCATTTTGAGCTTTGGAAAGGTTGAGAGCTAGCATATTTTTGTATTGTAGTCAATTGTGAAATGTGAGACTATATATTTCAGTTTTATCGATTTATATTATGTATATTAATAATTAAAAGAATAAATTTTAATAATCTAATGTTATAATACTGATAATCAATGAACAATATCAACATGTTGAGGCTCGAAATAATCAGTCTCTAAGCACTATTATTTAACAATAATTAGTCAACACAGAAAAATATAAAAAACTAAAAATTAATTAAGCTTCAAATAAAATCGAATATCTAAAATTTAATTAAAAAAAAAATATTACATATATTTCAAGATTTAATTTAATCTAGCTAAATTATAAGAAAAATTATATTACCTTTCAAGTCAATAGATTCAAGATTTTGTTTTTGGGTTTCATCGACATCTGGTACAGATATTTGTTCGTTTGTGCTTCCGTTTTTGGTCGATTTGCTTATGGGACTTTCGAAATTGATGCTCTCCTTATTTTTCAAATCATTCCCAATCAAACGTTTGCCTCTTATAGCTTCGTCAGGGGAAGCTGATAAAACCTTTTTTATTTTTTCATTATCATCTTCATCTGTTGGTTCACTTTGTTGCTCTTTTAAACTACTACTTAAGTTTTGTTCAATCATCTCAAGTTTTGATGGTTCATCCTCATATGGTTTGATTTCCATTAATTTCGTATTATCAGAGTTGACTTCAGAATTTAAACTTGAACTTCTTGTAATACTGCCATATTTCTCTTTTATTTCTTTAGTTTCCTTTTCTATGCTCTTATTTTTGTCCTTTTCATTTGATCGACTGGCGTCAATCTTAATTTCTTTAGGACGATCTTCAGAGCTATCTGCAGCTCTTAAGGATGATACTAAAATATTTTTATTTTCAGTATTTAAATCAATTTTAATTTCCTTTGATTTGTCGGATGGTTCTGCAGCTGTGAGTATTTCAGTGTCAGGAGGGGTGGCTGGATCCTTCAACTCCTTTTTCTTTTCTATGCTCTTATTTTTGTCATTTTCATTTGATCGACTGGCGTCACTGTTAATTTCTTTAGGATGATCTTCAGAACTATCTGCAGCTCTTAAGGATGATACTAAAATATTTGTATTTTCAGTATTTAAATTAATTTTAATTTCCTTTGATTCGTCAGATGGTTCTGCAGCTGTGAGTATTTCAGTGTCAGAAGGGGCGGCTGGATCCTTCAACTCCTTTTTCTTTTCTATGCTCTTATTTTTGTCCTTTTCATTTGATCGACTGGCGTCAATCTTAATTTCTTTAGGATGATCTTCAGAATTATCTGCAGCTCTTAAAGGTGATACTAAAATATTTGTATTTTCAGTATTTAAATCAATTTTAATTTCCTTTGATTCGTCGGATGGTTCTGCAGCTGTGAGTATTTCAGTGTCAGAAGGGGCGGCTGGATCCTTCAACTCCTTTTTCTTTTCTATGCTCTTATTTTTGTCCTTTTCATTTGATCGACTGGCGTCAATCTTAATTTCTTTAGGATGATCTTCAGAACTATCTGCAGCTCTTAAAGGTGATACTAAAATATTTGTATTTTCAGTATTTAAATTAATTTTAATTTCCTTTGATTCGTCGGATGTTTCTGCAGCTGTGAGTATTTCAGTGTCAGAAGGGGCGGCTGGATCCTTCAATTCCTTTTTCTTTTCTACGCTCTTATTTTTGTCATTTTCATTTGATCGACTGGCGTCACTTTTAATTTCTTTAGGATGATCTTCAGAACTATCTGCAGCTCTTAAGGATGATACTAAAATATTTGTATTTTCAGTATTTAAATCAATTTTAATTTCATTTGAGTCTTCGGATGGTTCTGCAGCTGTGAGTATTTCAGTGTCAGGAGGGGTGGCTGGATCCTTCAACTCCTTTTTCTTTTCTATGCTCTTATTTTTGTCATTTTCATTTGATCGACTGGCGTCACTTTTAATTTCTTTAGGATTATCTTCAGAACTATCTGCAGCTCTTAAGGATGATACTAAAATATTTGTATTTTCAGTATTTAAATCAATTTTAATTTCATTTGAGTCTTCGGATGGTTCTGCACCTGTAAGTATTTCAGTGTCAGAAGGTGTAAGCGGATTCTCTAACGCCCTCAGAATACTACTTTGAATATAGGTTGGATTTGCGGTTATTAAATTTGTGTCAGCTTCATCTGAGTTGTTCTCCAGTTGACCATTTAAATCATTCTTGTCAACATCTTCTTTTATGCTCAGTTTTAATTGATCTTCCATTTCATTATTTTTAGCAGTGTTATTATCTTCTATGTCAGATAAATTTGAAGTTGGAGCAATGTTTTTCTGTTCTTCCTTTTGTACCATGTCCAAAGCGCCCTGTTTTGGATTAATAACATCATCAGCAGTTTCAACGATTTTCTCTATAACTAATCCAATTAAATCTTGTTCATTAGCTAGAGGTCTTTCTCCTATAACATTTGTGGGATTATGAACCAGTACAACTCCCCCGTCATCAGGTATAGTTGCTATTTGGGTTTCTAAATCAGATAAGTTTCTTTCGTTTGTTAAATTTTTATCGATACTAATGCTTTCGCTTAATATCTCCTTAGCATTCTCAGGTGAGGTATCCACATTTTTGATTGCTCTTTTGGTAACAACTTTATCGAAATCATCTTGCGATGAAATGTTTCTCTCAAGTTCGATTTCATCTGGGATTATACTTTCAGATTTTATTTCTGTCTCAACAACGTTGCTTTGTTTATCTTGGAGTTCACCTTGAGTTAAGGTTGGAATTATTTCAGTTGAACTTGGAGTTGAAGCAATAATCTGCTTATCGTCCGCTTTTGAAGTAACCGAGGAATGGCTTTTTAAATGAGTTACGTAATCATCAGTTTTTAAGATTTTCTCGGTCACTCTTTCAATTAAATCTTCTTCGTTACTTAAAGTCTGCTTCTCAGGCATATTTAAAGTATTCTGGGTCTCGTCTCTAGCTATATCTTCTTCGCTTGTAATGTTTTTATCGATATTCTTATTTTCGCTCAATGTGTCTTCAGCATCCTCAGGTGGTGCATCTTGCACATTTTTGCCTGCATTATTGGTGTTAACGGAATCGAAATCATTTTTCGATGAAAAACTTCTCTCAAGTTTGTCCTCAGCTGGAAGTGTACCTTCAATTTTTATTTCTGTTTCAATACTATGATTTTGTGGTGTATCTTGATTTAAAGTTGGAATTATTTCAGGAGGATTTAAAGATGGGGCAACGGTCTGCTGATATTCTTTTGACGTTTCTTTAGAATCTTGGCTTAATATTTTGTCGGTGACTAATTCAACTAAATCTTGTTCTGTAGTTAAAATGTTTTCATCTGGAATATCTGTAGAATCAGGCTCTAACGTAACTTCATTGGCTTTAGGTTTTGAGTTTTTCTGAGTCTCGACTTCAGCTATATCTTCGTTGTTATCGATATTTATATTTTCGCTCAATACATCTTCAGCATTATCAGCTGTATCATTTTCCTTTTTGTTTTCTCTTATTGTAATAATTGAATCATCTGGCGATGGAATGCTTATTTCAAGTTCATCTTCAACTTGAAGTAAACTTTGAGTTTCATCTTCTGTTCCAGAACCAATAGTTTGATTATTGGTATCCTGAGTTAAATTTGGAATTATTTCTACTTCTGTTTCAAAACCAATAGTTTGATTATTGTTATCTTGAGTTAAAATTGGAAATATTTCAGGTTGATTTGAAGATAAGGTCTGCTGATCTTCTTCTTTGGGCATGTCCATAGAATCGAATTTTGGGATCACTAATTCAATTAAATCTTGTTCGTTTGTTTGATTCTTTGACAAATTAAAAGAGTCAGGCACTATTGTTACTTCCTCGTCCTCCGGTTTCGCGGGTTTCTGGTCCTTTTTTCCAGCTATGTCTCCTTCGTTTGAAATATCAATCAATAGATTTCCAGCTTGATCGAGTGCATCCTGCTCACTGATTGATCTTTTAGTAATAACTGAATCTGAATCATTTTGTGATGCAAGGCTTATCTCAAGTTCGTCTTCAACTGGAAGAGCACCTTTAGTTTTCATTTCTGTTTCAATACTATTACTTTGTTTTTCTTGTAGTGTATCTTGAGTTGAAGTTGGAATTATTTCAGGTTGGTTTGAAGGTGGGGCAATGGTCTGTTGATCTTTTTCTGAATCGGATTTTACGATTTTCGCGGTGTCTACTTTAATTAAATTTTGTTCGTTTGTTTGATCCTTTGACGAACTAAAAGAATCAGGAACCATCGTAACTTCCTCGTTCTCGGGTTTTGCGGCCTCCTTAGTCATTTCTCCAGCTAAATTGTCTTCTTTTGAAATATCAATCAATTGATCTCCAGCATGATCAGGTTTCTGCTGTTCATTAATGATTGATCTTTTGGTAATAACTGAATCTGAATCATTTTGTGCTGCAAGGCTTATCTCAAGTTCGTCTTCAACTGGAAGAGCACCTTTAGTTTTCATTTCTGTTTCAACACTCTTACTTTGTTTTTCTTGCAGTGTATCTTGAGTTGAAGTTGGAATTATTTCAGGTTGGTTTGAAGATGATGCAATGGTCTGCTGATCTTCTTTCGCCACCTCTGTTGAATCGTGATTAAAATTAATAACATCATCATCAGTTTTTAAGATTTTCTCGGTC
Organism: Drosophila glabriapex; assembly: GCA_035042305.1. Classification (NCBI taxonomy): domain Eukaryota; kingdom Metazoa; phylum Arthropoda; class Insecta; order Diptera; family Drosophilidae; genus Drosophila; species Drosophila glabriapex. The sequence continues at coordinate 649,091 of JAWNLN010000060.1, forward strand.
GCAAATCCAGTTAAATCTTGTTCGTTGGCTACTGTTTGTTCCCCTGGCATATTTAAAGAATCATTCTCTTGTGTAACTCTATTTTCATCATCTGGCAAGGCTTTCTGGGTCTTAAATTTATTTTCCCTCAAAATCTGTTCTCTATTTCCAGGTGTGTCATGTGTATTTTCCATTTCACTTTTGGTATTTGGCGAAAGACGTATCTCATAATCGCCTTCGGTTGAAAGTACACTATGAATTTTAATTGTTGTTTCAATACTATCTAATTCTGTGCTTTCCAGGCTTGTCGAGATTTTTGATTCTGTAAAAATAAAAATTATGTTATGCTCACAGATCAAACATTAATGGACATAAAGAAATTAAAAACGGTATTTAGAATTAAGTCTAATTTTTCATAAAATAAATAGAGGTGATACTACTAATTAAGGGGAGGAGATCATCATAATTGGAATATAAGATCTGAAATGGGGTAGCATAACTTATATTAAAAGTTCGAGCAGTAAGATGTAGAAAATTGCTAGTACTTCTGATCAGAAATGTAAACTAATTTATCTGCTTAGTTAAATAATAAATTTATTTATTTATTTAATGTCAACTAATATAACTCGTCTCAGAAAAATAAAAAAAGTTAAAAAAATTCAATTTAAAAAATAAAAATTAAGATTTCTATAGGTATTCAACAAAAATTCCGAAGAATCAAAATCAATTTAGTTCCCAAAGGATTCATTATATTGATTTCAAGAAAACTTGTTGACCACTGCAAAAAGTTAAAATTGTCCCAGTCCCTAGAAATTTTGGTAATAATCAATATTTTTATATATTTATATATTTATAGATAGTAATCTAGTTATTATTTTTGGGATATGTTATATAACAACAATTTTTCTTAAATATGCTTTAAGACACCTTTTACACGTGAAAGCTAAAAGTGAACGAACAATTATTGGTCTGTATATATTTTATGCAATAACCTTTCGAGGGTTGTGGAATTTTTGATACGTCCTCTGATTGAGGACACGGATTTATACAAATAAGTCGAATGCCACTATATATTTTTTTCAATTATACACAAGAGTATTCCTACATCCAATATTTTAAAAACATAATTGAAACCAATTTAAATGACTTCCATTGCTTACTTACTGGAATCATCCAACTTTGCTTCGAATTGATGCTGCTTTGCTTCGTTATTGACACTTTCCAAAACCGTCTGCAGGCTTTTTATTTCCATCGAATTTTGGTCCATTATATCTGGTGCAGCTGAAGTGAAAAAATGTTTATTTAAATCTCATAATGAATACAAGAGCTTAAGATCCTAATCTTAATCATACTAATTATTTTCTTAAATAGATTTTTTAAGAGAGAAACGGATATTTTTTTGTCTCAATTTTAATGGGCCCAGTGCTATCGCCCATAAAAATATAGGAAAAATAGGATTGTTGATATATTTTTTCTTAATTACTGAACTTTAAATAAAATTATTGATAATTGAAAGAGAGCCCTTCATAATTGAATACTCCACAGGGGCTATTCTACTCATCACAGAGTGCTCCACAAGGATTACTAATAAAATATTCATTTTTAATTCACTAGTTGCCGTAGCTTTGATACATTATGAAACGTGCACTCAAAAAAAAAAAAAAGATATTAAATATATAATATACTCATACTTCTGACACCGGAGGTAAGTCAACTTATTATTCAGAAATTATATTTCTAAAACAAACGGTTGTGTCTTTCTATTTTTAAGTAGAGTGTAAATTATACTACGTTTTGGAAAAAGTATATCTAGATAAGAAATGTTTTTTTTTTATATGCTTCAACCTAATTCTCACATTAGGTTTTTGTTACCTTACATTGTAATGAAACTTATGTATTTCATATATTAAAATGAATGCTCACTTACCGGAATTGCCCGACGTTGTTTCGAATTGATGCTGCTTTGCTTGGTTATTCACACTTTTTAAAACCGTTTGTAGACTTTTTATTTCCATCGAATTTTGATCCATTATATCTTGTGTCGCTAAAATGAATAAAACTATTTGTTATATCTCATAATAAACGCAAGAACTTAAGATTATGAACCCTCGTACAAAACATTTTTTCATAAGTCCGTTTCTTATATCGGAAGGAAGTGGACTTTTTTAGAAATAAATATAGCAACATATTTTTTTAGATAAAAATGTGCTTTAAATGTTTTACGTTATTAAGTTTTGGCGCTTTGGAGACTCCAAATTGGGAAATAAGTTTTCAGATTTCTTATATTTGTCACCTACATTTCCTCAACTCAATAATACTCTTTTTATTTAATATATGCAATTGTTACTGCCTCTGAATTTTTAATAAGTTTTAAAATCTCATCGCAAGGTACTTGAAAAGAATTGGTCATTTTTAATTTACTATTATTTCTAGCTTTAGCACATATGACAATTGAATCTTGGGAGCTCAAATCATTTTTATGCTTGTGTCATTCAAAAGCTATGTTTTCTATTCAAGTAGATTATTCTAAATTTTGGAAAAAATCTGTCTTAGGATGGAGTGTTTTTTTTGAATGTGTATACAAAATTCTCATATTAGCCTTTTTCATACCTTAAATTAGAATTACACACAAGTATTTAAGAAATGTAGCTGTTAAATTTTCTCTAACTTTGCACTTTTACTTTTATAAATACATTTCTTGATAATAATAAGATTATCTAACAAAATATTGTATTCAGATTGGCTGTCAGATGTTCGAAATACATATTGCTATTGCATAGTGGTATTAGTAATTACCATTTCCATTAGAGATTATCGATTTTTCACTAGATTTTATAGCTTCAGTTACGTGCTGCTTCTGTTGGTTTTTATAGTCGTTCTCGACTTCCTCATCTTCATTTATGGTCTGTTGGTGGACTCCTTCCTCGTAATTGATGCCTCCCAACTCATTGTGCTCTCCAGCCGACTCCGTCGAAAGTAGAGCCGTGGAGGCGGACGTATAGGAGCCAGCCTCGGAGGCATTGTCATTTATGTCATCGCTTTGCTCAAGTTCAGCATTTGTGTGTCTTTTGTCTTTGACCACCTTAACCATTCGCCGAAATGCTCTCTGAATAATTAACGCCGCTGTCGTAATGGAAACGCTGGTATCCAAAGGTAAAGGCCCTTTTTTAATTGGGGGTCGTTTCAACCTCTTCTTGGTCAAATATAGTCGACATTGACGCTGTATAATATATATGGCACTTATATATTGAACAGAATTATACTTTTCTACAGATGTGTTCGTAAGTTTCATGGTATTTTTAGCTCGTTTTTTCGATAAGTAACGTCGAAACTGTCTTTGAATCAGAGAAATTGCATTTAAGTAATCTGCATTTTTATAAATATCTGTCGTTAGTAAATTGACCTTGGCAGATCTTTCCGCCTTTCGATTTAAATAGTTGCGGTAATGTTTTTGTATAATGCATACTGCCCTCAAATTGTAATTATTTTTATCGATCTCCAAGGATTTGAAAGATTGTTGACCTGTTTTTCCTTCTAGTACACGTCCACATGTACATATCACCTTAGATTCTTGAGACCATTTTGCATTTTCTTTAGTGTATTTTTCATAGGCGGCATACTTCGTATAGTCAATCTTAGCTTTGCTAAGGCGGAGTTTTTGAAAATATTTTCTTGCAAAGACAAGTAGATTTTCGGGATTTTCTTTAAGGACTGCTTTGATGAAGTTTTTAACTACATCGGTGAGATTTTCAGGTATAATGTAATGTACCAGTGACAATGGCACTTGTTGTCGAATGCGGTTTTTCATAATGATTTCATAAGTTTGCGGTGGTTCGTATTGAACCGTATTAGGGCGTGTTCTCATCGCCGCAATATTTTCAAAATAATATGATGAGAATCCAAGAAGATCTTTTGGTTTTTCGCGTAAAACTTCTTTTGTATAGGCTTTCATCAAGTCGCGAAGACCTTCTGGTACTCTTGGTAAATTTATTGCTGTCATTTTTATTCTTTAAAATTTTTATAAACACTCACGGCAAATGTTGAATCAATACTGGCGAAGAAAATCTCATTTTGTACCTGGATACCTTCAGAGGGCTTTGTTAGTCGTTTCCATGCTAACCTGAAGGTAGCCACAACAATTGAATTACTGGAATCACTCTGCTCACTGCTGACTCACTTTAAAGAGAGAACACGAGTGTTATTTAATTCATTTCATAGAAATCTATTAGTTTTATAGGCACCGAAAGCAAATTACTAAAAGCAAATAGTCTTATTAAGTTTTAAGGATGTATCTTTTGGACGTAGGGAATTAAATAATTCTTAAGCCTTGGTAAGATTCTTGATACTCTACCAAATTTGTTACATACTTACAGTTTACATTATTTCAGAGTCAATTCTGTTTGATGCTGAAGCTGTATAAATTGCGCAAATACACTGCCTAAATTTAAATAGTGCTAAAAAACCAGAGAATTAAATATTATATAAATTAAATTAAATATAAATTAAATATCTCTCAAAAATAATGAAATAATTTTTTTTATTAAATTATATAGCTATACTCTCCAAAAAATTGATTTAAAGTTTAAAAAATAGCTCAAAAATGAAAATCCTGCTGAAAAAAAACAATTTTTTTTGTTTGATATTTAGAATTGATTATTAAAAACACGAAAATATGTTAAGTTTCGAAATATTCTCTGATAACACGCAATATTTTTCGAAAATGTAGAATTGATAACCCTTCTTTAAAAAGAATAATATCAAAAATTTTAAAAATAAGACAGAAAACTCGCGAATTAAGGGTCGTAAAATTTTTCAAATTAAATTATATGAATTTGTAAGAAACCTAAATTGTATGTATATGCGGAATCTTAAAATAATGACTATGATAATAATATATGTCCACTTATAAAAATAAAACTTATTTTTGGTACATTTCATAAAAATATACTTTCTGAACTGTGTGCAATTAAATTCTTAAATGTATTATTTTTCATTGTATTTATTAATAAAATATTATGTATGTACTTTATTATTTATATATTATAATATTTTATTATATCTTTGTTTTAATTGCACTTGTGTCTGGCTGATGCCCCATAAAATAAACTTTGTCCAAAAGTGCAATTTAATTTTCTTAGTTCCTCCGACTGGAAATTTTTCTGCTTGATGACCACATAAAAAGCAAACCTCCAAATTTTCAGGCGGTGAAAAAGCTATTCTTTTTTCAAATGAATTATTAATTATTATAACTTTTAATTTTATTTTTTGTAATTTTTATCATAAGATATTACACCTATGCAATGGCATGTGTTTCTTTGCAAAATATAAACTGATATTTTTGTGTGCCGCCTTTTCAGGTGCCATTATTTAATATTTTCAATCGGGGATTGAAACTGATCACATTTAAAACATTTTGTACACGGTTCTTGAACCCAAATATGTACGATCGAATCTAATTTTGTAATATTTAAAAATGTATGAACCGATTAGGTTTATTTGGGTATAATCTAATTTAAATTCAATTATCCAGACAAATATCTGGAAAATTATGCAGGGGAAGTGACCAAGGAACCATAACATTACAAAGATAATAAAAGTTAAATACCTAGGACGAAATTTTAATTCCCTCCATGCAATTTTTCAACGTCAGATAAAGTGTTAAAATGGGCGGTTCTGTGCCAACTGGGGCATATTGGAATATTGATCGATCCACATTTCTCCAAATATTTTAAAGTTAGAAGGTAGATGCTGGTGATACCTTCAGAGATCGGCGTATGTATTTTCCTTCATATAGGCATATTACCGAAAACACTCTTCAAAGACGTATTTCTCAATTTTATTTGCTGTGCCAGAAAGTAGTTTAGAAGCAAAAGACGCCAATTAATGGATTTGATTAACGTAATTGCCAAATCTTACTGAAAAACACGAGATACACAATTATGTAGTATTTAATTTTATCTATTTTCTTCAATGCGACATAAGATAGGTATATCATCATGTCTAGCAATATCCGTTGAATTAGATATCATATTATTCTTTACAAAATCGTTCTTAAATTTTTTCCATTTGAGATTTCTCAGAAAATCATCGAACAAAGCTTCTCTCGATGGAATAATAACGTCTAAATATACTGATCGCCGTTGCCATATATTTCCAGGATTTTGTTCCTTGTCCATTAAGAAGAATCTGGGAAGTAATAAACACTGCACCGTATTTCGAGCCATTATCACACGATGTTGAATGTGTTCGCCTAATCCAAAAATTCCTCCAAATGTTATGGATCCAACATCTATAAAATGGCTTTCGTAGTTGTCCGACTACAATAAAAAAAATGCAAATAAATGTTACATAAGTTTTATTAGAATATGTAAGACCTAACTAACCTAAATCCCAAATTTCCCAGATCCTAAAGTTGAACTATTTTTGGATGAACGTGTCCTACCTTGAAAAAACTGAAAGATTTTTAGCTTTACTTAGTTCTCAAAATGATACAATCATTGAATTGTTCTGAGCTGGATTGGATCTCTCCAATGTCATTAATTTATTCTTCATAAAATTTTGTATCTTAGATATTTGATTTGACTATATATGGGTCATGGTGAGAATTCCACATGACAATTCTGTTTTCATTCTTCTTAATTTGAGAATCTACACAAAAAATATAATTTTATCAATATAATAAATTCCCTTCAAAAGGGCTAGTTGAACTATCTAACAGGACTTTACTGACTTAACTTATTGCCAGCCTAGCAGCAGATCTCGTTGGGGATCAGATAAACTTAAATGATCGCGTTCTGCTGTTTAAAAATTGCTATTTGTATTACATACATATATATTCATTTTGATTGAAAGGCAAAGCAGCAATAAAGACAATCAGTATTTTTATAGCCATTTCACTTATGACTTCGGAGGCGGCCGTTTCGATCGATCGAAATAGTTGTTGTCGATTTTTATATATATATATATTTTTTTTTATTATTATGATCAAATGTATATTTGCATGGACTTTTTATGTAGACTAAAAAGGGTCCACAGTTTTAAAACAAAGCGCTTTAAACTAAAAATTAAATTAAATATTAAAAAATAAATATGCTTAAAATATAAATTAAAATGATTGGAAAGAAAATAAAATAAAGAATATAATAGTAATTTAAACTTAGATCCAACTAGCGTTTAAACTTAAATTAAGATTGACACTAATCCAAGACACATTGGATTATTTTGAAAGTTTGTGCACGATTTGTGATGGGTACTCATTTGAATATGAGCACTAAAGGGTATCTTCCGCTAGTCGACCTCACTCGACTAGAGCACTTAACTTGTCACTTGTATAATCCATCACCGCTAACCTCAAATAGTGTATATATTTTCGCAAGTGCGCTCTTTGAGAACTCAATGACGCAAATGTCTATAATAAAATAAGCTTATTCATTTTGAGGGCAGAGTGTTGGACAGCAAAGAGGCATTCTTTAGACCTAAGTATTATTCCGTTCTTATTAATTTATTTCATGTCGACAAAAATCAGTCGACAAAGAAAAATACAAAAAGGAAAGAATAAATTAAATTAAAAATAAAATTTAATTTTTTAGTTTAAATTAAAAACTAAGAAACATTTTTTAGGTATTGTATTTATTTAGTAAAATTTATTTAATATGAATTAAATAAGATGCAAGACAAGACAAGACTTTTAAAATTGAGTTATGAAAGATATAAATGAAAACATGATTATTGGTTAGGGAGGGAAGGTCAATAAGGAGGAGTCCACCGGTGAAAAGGTGAGTTATAATCTGATTTATGAAAAGTCAATTTACCTTTTCTATAATTAATAACATTTTGAAATTCACTGGTTTTATTTCACTTAATTTTTGCAGATTGCCCTTCAACTAAATACGTCTTAAGCCATTTGAAAAGACGTCACACCCACCTAAATAAATTCCTTTTACACTGGAAATATATCATATTTGATGTAGCACAAGGAAACTCTTCATTCCCTCACCCAGTGAGCAGACATAAGATCAAAATTAGGTCGATCCAGATGCTTATTAATTTGTTGCAGCCTTTCTGGGACGTAGATCCGTTAAACGAGAAAAGTCAGTCACAAAGGTGGACAGAATATTAAGTATTTTCCTTGCGAGTGCTGTGTAGGAGCCAAATAAGTTTTCAGAAGAAGTTTTTACCTGTAAAGGTAGATTGTGCAGTGTCTGTCTGTTTGTCCGTTTGAAAGCAACACCCATAAAGCTAGAGACTTGAATATTGGAGTATATACTTGTCTGCCATCGTCAAAGTGTTAAAATTGAGGATGCTACGTTGACAAGGATTTTAGGAAATCTAAATTTTAACCAATAAAACCACATATCTCCCAAAATTTTAAATTTGCTGTAAGGAACTCTATTTCAGTTGCCCAGAGTGCCATTTAAACAGTGTTTGGTTACCGCAAATCAGCCTATATGATTAAGACTAAAAAGTTGCAAGAACTCGGGTAATATCTCGCTTGTAGATTTGGTGGCCGTTTGGCTTGGGCCACAATGTAAGCCCTATCAGAAACTTTGGCTACTTTTATCAGTGTGGGCTTCATGTGAAACATGATTCTCGGTCAACTTTGGACGCCATACGTGAGGGGACCATGGGAGACTTGTGGCAGTCAAAACTAAATTATCTTTCTTTCTTAAACTCACTTTACTTTATTCCCAGCAACTCTACTCTTCTCCTTCAAGCTGCTGATCACTCCAATGATATTGATCGATATCGATATTATATGTTATGTACATAGTTGCATGTAAAGTTACAGATGTTATGTTACAGTCATAGTGGTACACTAGTGGGCTGTTACAGACTGTTACTGTTATCCGCTAGAATGGATAGGCGATCTGTACACAAGGTTTTGCCAATTTGGGTTCAGGATATCAATGGCCTAAACATTTTATTTAGCAAATGAATGGATTGTTTCCTTAAACATGCTTACCTTACCACACTCAGAAAAAATATTGCTCTGACATTGTGAAAGGGACGAATTAAGAATCTTGTACTTTGTTCAGTACCATATACATTTTATTTGTACACTTGTCTGCATAGACAAGACATACCTGAAGAGATTTGAATTACCCAATGTGGAAATCACAATTCTGAATTGAATTGATTTAAATTATTTTCAGATGATTTCAACAGCTCAACTGTTTTACCTTTTTGGCTAGGACAAATAATAGGGATAATAAAGAACTCACCGCTTCACTTTCGTTTTTGCTGATCACATCATCTGACTCGGAAGATTTGACGACTTTCTTGTTTGTACTAAAATCACTTTTAGTATGAAGAAACTCATTTTCCGGTGTGTCTACTAGTTCGTGAACTGTTTTTCCATTTTTTCGAACCACCTATAAATATTGGATAAGCCAAATATTATTAAAAACCTATTGGCCTAGGTTTAGTTGTTACAATTACCCTAATATGTAGACACTGGAGTATTACACATTCACCGCTTAAAACAAAATGCACATTTGTGAGCGTTCCTTCGTCCCGGCTATAAATTGTATCCAAAGGATTAAATTGCCTCAGGGAGCATATTTTACACGCATGCGAAAGCTATAATAAGTTTTTGGCTTAGATTATTATTTTTTTATGAGGGTTTCTTACCTGATCCTCGTCGAGAAATTCAAAGTAGTCTAAAGCCCGAAAGGCTTTTTTCTTTTCATTCAAAATCTTCTGCATGTGTTGCCTTAGAGTAGAAACATAGTCAGAAGCTCAGCAGTCACACAAAATATACGTTGAATTGGTAGCAACACCAAATGCAAAATAAATGGGAATGGAATGCATCAATTCGTTTAAAGATTCCCAGCCAAAAAAAAAACAGAAAACAAAAATAAGCACAATCGTTGCGAAGTGAAAGCAAAATTCAGATGGCTTAGGGGTCGAAAGGGTCTGTTTTGTTTGTGCCAACCTATATTTGCAGTGCGGAGTAGACGCCCCCTTGGCGAGAAGTGTGCGGGTGTGGTGGAGGGGAAGGGGGCCATGTTTTGCTATTCATTTTGATTGAATCGAATTAGGACTTAACTTTGTTTATTTCTGATTAAATTGGCTGGTGCAGGCCTCAGCTTTTGGTCACGAAGCTTGAGAAATGCTCCGATTTAATATATATCGCGTGCTGAGTCTATGTATTGAATTTGGATAAGACTACATACATATGCATATACTAAAATAAATACATACTTACATACCATGCAGATGCATACAAACCACAATTTACTAAACCAATTCTTTTTAAATCCTCAATGCAATATGAGACAACAATAAGAATAGTTACTCTTATACTATTCAGGAATTTAATTTATAATACCCACTGCATAGTGTTATTTTTTTTACTTACTTACTTCCATATCTTCGCCAACAAAATACGATTTATGTGCAATTCAATTCAGTGTTTTTTAACTATATTTTTCTTCGGCATTAAATCTTGAAAATTAATTTTTTTTATTAAGGAAAGTCAAAGCGATTTTTATAAAAGTTATGAGAGTATAGCCTCGTTTAGTATATTCCATCATCGCATCTGTTTAGATAACTATGGATAAATTGTATATGATATATGACGTGCCATTAAGCATTTTTGAATTAACATTACCATGCTGCGTCCAGTTGTAATCATTATAAATATTTTTGCTCAGAGTTTCTCAATTTCTTATTAAACATTTTTCTTAGAATTACACAAACAGATTGGAAAATAAATAATTTTCAATCATCATAATTAATGTAAATATATTCAGTGTTAATTATGTACAATACAATAGTTTGAAGAAGCTTGGGATTGAGGGTGTAAAAAAATACTTCCAAAGTATATGAAAAACTAAGAATTATATATAAGAATTGATTGAAGATAAACTCCTAATACATTACGAAATTTTTAATTGTTTGTTTATAATTAAGCGGCAAATAATTAAATAGGACAAATAAGATAATTTATTTAATCATTTATAATCTAAAAGATTATCCAGACTGGAGGGAGAAAGGATTATCTTTTACGTTCTTTATAACTTCCAGCGAAACTCAACCTGAGTAAAGGTAAAAAAAATATGCTTCTTGCCTGACACAACATTAACAATTCAGGAAGAAAAAAAATTATTTTTATGGTTAACCGCCAATTAGCGCATATTTCAAATTTGCATCTCAACTGTTAACCATTTAAACAAAATAAAATCCAGATAAAAATATCGGAAATACCAAAAATATACCACAAATGTTAAATCTAATCGATTTCTTCTGCTGGGCGACATACCCGTAAATGATTGCTGCAATGTTATCGACCATTTGATAATAACAGAGCATTTACAGAGCCGTAAGGAAACAGCGAATGCAAATAAAAGCTAAGATAAAATATATAAATTCATATTAACATATTCCTTAAATGTATTTTAATAGTGTTAAAAACAATTATTGTTTTGCGGAATTATAATAATAATTACCAACGTATTTATATTTCTAGCTCTATTTCAACAATTTCAGCTATTGCAATTGAAGCATGTCTGTCTTCCAAAAAGAATCATAATCGGAATATATTAAAAAAGTAATTAAAAATATCTCACATCACATGTAAGAGCTTACAAGCGCCAATGCAGTGTAATGTATTTTAAGTTTCTGTTCATTGTTAGTATGTACATATATATTGTATATTTTAACAATTTAAATAAATATCCTATTAAATAATTATCAGGGATTTTATCTGTGTAAGCAAAAAAAAAACTAAACCTTGTATGATTAAACGATTCCGGAAAACATTAAATTAATTACAGAAATGTATTCAAATATTTAGAGCTTTAAAATAACAGATATGTCTAAATTTAAAATAACGGACAGTTGTGCAACAAAGTGCTGCAGCTGCGCAGTCCGATTTCTAGCATGGTGGTGAGAAAGTACTATTTAAATACGCGCCAAAAGACAGAATGTGTAACTTTAAAGAAGAAGACAACAGCTGATTCATAGGGAATGGTGAATACGTAAATAGTTTCTTTTTACCTTGTCAATGTAGTAAAACAAAAACTTAGTGGCAATTGTGATTTAAATAAATAGTTTAATTTAAAAAAAAGCAACAGTAAAATGGAGTCAAATTCAAATGAGGAAGAACGAGAGAAATTAAACACTGAAAATAAGGTAAGTAAACAGTGAAATCGAAATTATTGTGGCATAATAGAAAACTTTCACATTTCGCAGATGTCAGAAAAGTCCACTAAAATGTCTTCACTTACTTTGGGCACAATACCAATAAAAGCAGTTATGCTTTTCTTGACAGCAACTGTGCTGACAGCCGTACTTGTTGAACTACTGCCATATTACACTAAAATCATAAATAAGAATAACACAACAGACACAGAATCGATGCCAAATCGCAGACGAACTTATTCAGTTTATAGCAATAGTCCAACGGAGGAGCATTTGGTGCATGTTTTGGATCTGCTTCAAAGGTTTGGCTATGAACGAGTTGAGCTGGCAAATGGTGACTGGGACCTATTGTGGGCCCATGATTATCCATTCACTCGGAATCCCAGCCTAAAGCAGTTAGGCGATCATCAGCTGGTTAACCATTTACCCGGCTGTGGATATTTAACCAATAAAGTCGATTTGTGCACGACGCGCTTGCCCTTTTTGCCTCGCGCTTTCCGGCTGCCGGGTCAGCGGGATGACTTTCTGGAGTATGCAGCAGCGCATCCGGATGCACTCTTTGTGCAGAAGCACAACGAACACAGGCACATCAAAGTGAAGGCTCTCAATGATATTGATCTCAAGTCGAATAAGTCGTTTGTCCAGGAATTCATTCAGCGACCATTTTTAGTGGATGGATTTAAGTTTGACATTGGCGTTTATGTTGTGATCACATCTGTGAATCCACTGCGCGTCTATATCTATAATGGGGATGTCCTCTTTCGTTACTGTCCTGTCAAGTACTATCCCTTCGATGCTGAGAACCAGGATAAATACGTTGTGGCAGACGATTATTTGCCCAGCTGGGAAGTTCCTTCGCTACGAAAATATTATAATAGCTACGGGGGAAGTATGCGTACCTCTTTTGAGGCCTATGTCCAAGATCAGCACAAGGATCCATCCCAAATATGGACACAAGTCGAGCATATTATACGCACAACTATTCTATCGAAAGAACAGGATATAATTAATACTCTACGTGCTTATAAGACGCACAAGTTTTTCGATCTATTGCGATTCGATCTGTTTATTGATGAGGACCTCAAGGTGCACCTCATGGAGGCCAATATGTCCCCGAATCTTTCATCCGCCCATTTCAAGCCAAACGCACTTTTGTACGAACAAGTGCTTTATAGTGCCCTTAACTTGGTCGGCATTCGACCTGTGACAGACTCTGGAACTGGTAGCAGCACGTATGTAATACAAATTAAAACAATTATATTTACACACATTAATTATTATTATATTTATTACATTTTTATTACAGGCTCTCTGAAATTGTGACTGCTGATAAAAATTTGGCAACGGGGCTGAATAATTGTGCAAGTAACGATTGCAACAAATCATGCAACAAGGCAGAGTGCAGCTTGTGTGTGCCGTGTTTGAGTGGCACGGAATACGAAATGCTTCGGAGTGCACACGATGAGCACCTGCATCGCATCGATATGAAGCGTATCTTCCCCAAGCCAATAGTAAATATTATTTCATGCTGCTAAAGTCTCTTTATTAATCATTCTGTATTTTCAGCATAATTTTGGAACATTTGATATTGATATTGAAACTAGAAATATGACGAAAAGAAATGCTTGGATATCTCGTTGGTTCTACAATAAATGTGAATATGACCGTAACTGGTGCACGTGACGCCATCCGTTCTTACGGCGGATCACAAGACAACTGAAATATTAATTTGCCAATGACAATTTAAAATTTAAACGAAGACTGGAAGAAGAAAGCAATGACAAAATTAACTTAATATATATGGGAGTTATATTTTCACCCAAAACAGTAATAAAAATCATACGAAAGTGCGCGAGTTGAGAGTGTACGACTAGGGGATACCCTCTACTCAGCCATAGCCTGTCCTTTAGAAAAATGTTATAATTTATCGCAAGTTAAACTAAAAGTTTCATATTCATTACGTGGTTTGGGGGTCTTCTACATATTTTTGTTCATCTATTCTGATGAACGCAACCTTTTTCGAATTCTTTAAAGCTTGAGAGCTTGAAATATTTACTTACCCAAAGTATTTAGCTTAATATCCAATACTTTTACCATAGTTTTAAAGTTCTACTGAATACCATATTCATTTGTTATTAATTTTTTTTAATGTGGACAATAATCTGTGAACTCAAATTGTAATATAATTTTAGATAGTGAGCTTTAAAATAAATATAACAATTTTTAAATTAAATATACAAATCAAAGTGTACTTATTAAATAAATAAATCTGCGAAGATGTATGATTCTGTCTAAAAAATTTACAAAAAATAGTTTTGATAACGGAAGAGAGGAGCTATAGACAGTTTAAGGAAGAACCATTCGTACAATAAATAAAAGAAATTTTCGGCACTTGATGTCTAAAGATAGATTTCTGCAAAGAGACTAATTTCCCCATGCTTCTGATTTAAAGACGACAGTATCGAAATATTAGGCGTTAACTATTGTCTGAAACCTGTTGAAAATTGAAGACAGAATCATACAAAAGTTTTCAATACGGAATTCAAATGCATATTACATATATATATATATTCACACGTTCATTTTAAATGTACACACATGGTTTTGTTTACTATTTTACTAATAAATCGTCGGCTATTAACAGAATTACCGAAATACACTAGAATTAATTAAATTAATAAAATTGTGAAATTAAAGAAAGTAAAATCCAATTGCCGATTATTGAAGGACGTCGCCAAACAGATACCAACCAAGTTTTGGGACTTCTAGGCCCCCAGTGGACGTAGCACGAACAGTCTTTAGCTCTAAGGTCGTCGAAGAAATTTCTTCTTACTCGGACGGACAGACATCATGACAAACATTTCATATTTCCATTACATATTCAGCATCAGATTGTAGCAAACAATTACTAGGTTGGTTGATACTGCTGCCAAAACCAATTGCATTGCATATTAATGAAAAGAATACTATAATGTTGACTAAGTCTTAAAATATTATATTCTAAAATTTTCACAAAGACATTTGAAAATAATAAAATAAAATTATATTTTCATATCAAAATATATATCTAAAATATTCACTTCTGTTCGTTAAATAAAAATTGTAATTTTTTATGTTTACTTAGGTAACCCAATATGTCCTGAGCGTCCAATGCACACTCCAAAATATCCACCCAATGCAGATAATTGGGAAACTCCGATGAGGTTTTTGGGAAATTTGATCATCAAGTGGGGTAAAAATATGGTCAAATGGGGTTTGTGTGTCAAACTTTAGATACATTTTATTCTATATTTATTTTAGCCGTTCGGCGGGCAACCTAATTAAATGAGCTGTTAGTGAGTCAGAATTATAAATGGAAATGCAATTAAAGACACTTGTTTGCTCTAGTTGAGAGGGCCTAACTTGGAGAAACAATGAACCCAGTCTTAGATAAAATAGTTTGCATATGTAACAGGAGCTGTCATCAGAAGAAACACCAGTGTCGATATATATTTTGTAAAACCGCTTCCATTCCAACAAATGCTCAGAAATGTTCTTTTGTTTTGAACAAATATACAAACTAATTATGCTACAACCATCTTTTTTTTATCTTTTCAACACCATGTTTAAAATACCGTGCATATGCATATTAGTAGAATATTCAGAAAAAATCGCCAAAAAATGTAGAAAATCGCTTTACTTTACATATAGAAACATTTAAAATATTTTTTATAATTGAAAAAAAAAAATTGATTCTGAATTTAAGAAAAAAAAATTCTGAAAAAAAAGAAAAAGTTTTCCATTTTAACTTGCTATACCCTTTTTAGATATATATTTATTGTTTAGTGACCTTATTTTAAAATTTAAATATATTATTCGAAACTGCCGAGCTGACTGGAGTCAGTCTCTCCCTGAAGACTAGTCCGGACGGTATTTGAAATATATTGAAGTATACGAAAAATAAATAAAAAATAGAATATACCAGAAACCAGCTTTAAAAACATTTAAATTTTTAAAAATATATTTCAATGCAATAGACAATATTTCTGAATATAAAACACTTTCTAATTTGAAGATTTGATTTTTGTATATTTAGAAAAGAATTTTTCTGAGTGTAGAATCTAGAACAAATATGCTTTGTTTGAAGGCAACCTGTGTGATAAATTGTATAGAAATTATAGTAAAGTGCCGAAATATATTGATTCCGGCAGCGCTTAAATCGATTAAATATAAAAGGGAAAGCACAGCAACAGAGTCCAATATAAGTATGTATGCAAGCACTTCTTACAAGGAAAACAGTCTGTCCTTACCTGGGTAGTTACCCAGTTGTGGCATTGGCATAGGAGAAATGTGCCCATTGACAGAATATTGACAGAAGCTATTTCACTTTTCGGGCGTCGCCCTCGTCCCTTGACAGACGTGACAGTCAACGACTACAACGACCTCCCCACCGCCCCGCCCACATTCTCACATGCGTACCAACTTGCGGCCAATAAGTGAGTGGGGGCCTTGCAGAGGGAGAGGTTTCCGTCCGTGCCAAAAGTTTTGACTGCAATTCAATAAACAAACGGGATCATTAAATATTTGGCCCGCTGCATGCTTTTGGGCGCCCAGTTCTCAAATGTGGAATGTGGAATGTGGATTCAGAAATGCAAATGGATATTAATAAGCTCCAAGAAGCACAAGAAGAAGAAGAAGAAGAAAAAGGTCTGGCCAGACCAGAACAGACCAGAGCAGAGCAGGCCGTCTCAGCAACAACAAAAATTCGGCAGAGCTGAGCAGCCAACTGTACGGCGCCCCCGTCTAAGGTGTTTTAATGAATGTTGCCAGGATACAGGTGCCAGGTGAAGCGATTTTGTTATTTTTATTTACTTTGACAGTCAGCACGTGAAACTCAAAGCAAACGTTGCGGACTTCAAGTCGACCTGTGACCGGCTCTGTGTGAACTTCGAATATTTGCAGTGCAGTGCATCGCAGATGCACTATTCACAATTAAATTTTGTTGCATTCGGCAGTTGGCTTGGGTCGGTCAGCGACGCATGTTATTCGAACTAAAGTGCTAAGTTGCCAAATGGGTATACCCAAGTAATCGTCTTAATTCACAATTTCGATCGCAATGAAACCGTTCACGAACTTCAACTATAACTTTTCCCCGGGACGCAAGCGTTCAAGTGCGAGGAGTCTGATTTATCGTGTCCTCCCGCTGATTATAATCCTACACACATAGGTTCTCATTGACAGGCTTGCAGCTCTATAATCGACATATTTACTTAAATCTGCATGCACTTTATAAGTACGTATCAACTGAAAGCATTTCGTTAATCATGAAATCATCTTCAGCTAACACAAATCATGGTATAGTTCAATTACAATATGTAAATGCTCATAAATAAGTAAGTATTATGACCACAATTTAAGTCACCTGGGTCACATTCGGGTTGGTGACCCAGTTCCCTGGGTTAAGTTGGGTGCGTGTGGAAATCTAATAGTACTGAAGCATTTTTGTGCGCACTTCCAATGCTATTCAGGCACTTAAATAAAACATTCTTTGAAAAAATGTGGATTATTTACATATTTATTTTATATTGAATATTTCTCCATACTTAAATAGATTACTCCTTGTTAGAGAACTTTTCAAATTAATATATTTTTTTTTCTTTAATACATTGATACATTTTTTACGTTGTGTTTGAGATTTATTTGAATTTTAAAATTCCATCTTTTGGGGAAATGCTCTTTAAGATAGGTAACTTTCCTTTCAACACTCTTTATAAAGGGGTGACTTTATATGTATAGAAAATTTGACCAGGAAAAATGTATTTTGTCATAAGAAAACTTTTATAATCTTACTCGATTTTTAATGTGGTGTGTGAAATTTATTTCGAGTGAATGCTAATATTTTAGGCCATGGGGAAATGCTTTTAAAAATATTTAGCTTTCCTTTCCACATCTCATATTAATCGATTTTTTTGTAAAATGTTGCTAACTTTTATTGTCTTACACATTCAAATTAAAATTTTTATATTTGTCTTTAAGGAGAGTTACTAGAAATACACAATTAATTTAGTGATGTAGACTAGAAGTTGATACACGCTAACAGAGAAAGGGCAACGACAAACGGAAATGACAATATTTGTTCAACTGTTGATACACTTGGTTGATTAAATGACACAAATATATATTTATTTATGTGGAATGCAAACCTAGGCACTTGGTTTCTTATAATCATGAACCTTCAACTAGGAATGCTTGCTTGTTTTCACGATGATAAAATGTGTAAAAATGCCAAGAAACATTTTTGAAAGTGGCAGAAGCAGACATTTCCACCCTAAAAGAATAAGGATAAGGATAAGGACTAAAGGCTAAGCCATTTTCGTCAGTCCAAATATCCGTTAATCTCTCTATACTACTACCTCTACTTCGGACAATATAATATCCTGATGCTCCAAATTGTATTCTATTCTACTATTCTACAACTTGATTTATATATTAAAAATATCGATAGATATCGATTTGCAAACACCTTTCCCTAAACATTTCCTATAGTTTATAATCAGTAACATATTACATATTTTACATCTTGGATAACATCATCAACAATTTTAAAACACCTATTTTTCATTTCCTTTGGAACTCTAGAAAGAGGAACAGCGATTTGTTAAAGCGAACAACTTTCAGCATTTATTTTACTAGGGTATTATTTTCAAGTAGAACACTCTTACTTTCTTTATTATTGTGAACTAACAACCAATGTAGACCTATGCTGGATGTAGGGTATCTGCTAGGCGATCAGTCCCGACCACACCACTTTGTGATTTACTGTGATGGCATGTAGCACGCGAGGAGTTTGATCTGATAAATGCATCATACCTGTGACCTACAGTGCATAAAGAAAAGTAAGAGTGTCCTAGGCAAGACTGCTCGACGGGGAGATACTCTGTACCTGCCCTAAACTAATTAGTATCTAAGTATCCGAACTGTGCCTGCGATTCTTAAATATTATTACTATTATTAAATACAGTTATTGCAGCTATGAACTGAGCAAAGGGGGAAGGGGGTGCGGTCATACTGTTTTTTACGTGTGATCGTCATAAAACATTTCAGTGGTACTTAAATGCTAAAAAATCATGGCCAAATTTCTCACAAGGAGGGAGAGTAATAAAATATTGGGGTGCAATTAAATTCAGAATATATAAAAAATATTATCGTTCAAATCAAAAAGATAAAAGAAAAGAAATATTCGATATGGCGAAGATTAAATACTCTTGCAGAAATAAGTTCAGCTGTCAGCAACTAATTTTAATTATTCATTTTATATAAATACACAATTAAAAGTTGAACTGTTCTTATTTCGTATGGCTTATAAATTTTGACGAATATCGAACTATTATAACATAAAGTGAAGCTACATTGTTTAGTTTGTAATTACAATTTTGGGTTAATAATACAAACATTATTTATAAACAAAGAACTCTTGTCTGCAAGGGTATTTAAGATGCGGCGTGACGAATTCGCTATTAATTGTTGCTTATAACGCTAAGCATGGAAATGTTAAACGCAAATATAGACGTGGTTTATGTGTCCCCAATTAATCCGACAATTGCGAATTAAAGTACGACATACTTGTATGTTTGTGCACCCCACTAATGCAGACCAAGGCAAAACTACTTATGGATATCAATTTGCAACTGGCGGCCAACACATGCCTTGTGTTGACTGATGAATAAAGTTGTGGCAAACAAGCAATTAATAAACATTGCTGCCCTCTCCGAGAATAGCCGTAGCATGCAAATGAAACCTTCACTAGTCAAACCCGGTTATATTGTATGGCAACAAACCCCGGAAGCCCAAACACTTCACATACAACAACTGGTGAACAAGTTCTCTCTCTCTTATTAGTCGCTGGACTAAACTGAATGTGTGGAGATCCGGGCCATAATTTCTATTCGTCACCACAATATATATGCTCGGACCTTTGGTTAGAGCTCGGCCTCCGGGCTAAAGTTCATGCAATCCTCCGAATTAATGGAAAGTCCAGTCGTATGTTTTGACCACCACTGGTCACCATGGCTATAGACTTTACGGCGAGAGCCAGAGAGGTCATTACAAGAACTTGCATGCAAATCGAGTTAGGGTGTTTCGATAATATTTCACAAAAACATAAATGTAAATATTAATTACACTTGAGTTTTCTTAAAAACTAACACACATTAAGTATTTGTGCAGTTCTGTGTAAAGTTCACTTAGGAAACCTCTTTTGCGAATCGCTAAATAAATTCTAGTTAATATTCGGTTATCACAATAAAATGTTATTATGCAAATTTCCTATAGCTTATATTTTAACGGAACCATTAGTCAGCTCCCAAACTATTCTTGGGTAAGGGATAAATTTGAATTTCCACAAGCTTTGAAAGCCATGGCCATTCCAAGTTCCAGTGTATTCGCTGACTAGGACACCCTACGTGCTTCTATTCCAGGACTAGAAATATAACACATTCCGGACTAGCTCTCTCGTTCAAACTGTCCAAACGCAAATCAAAACCGCAGTCCTTTCGACGTGGTCAAGACTTCGTTTAATCGTAATTTGTGTTTTCAATTGTAAATTACTAAGTCTGGCGCTTGTTAAATAAATATTAATAATAAAAATAAATTGATGTTTGCATTCTTACAACAAAAATTTTCAAGTTTAACAAAATAAAATTTAATTGTGACAGATCTGTGTGAGATCTAAAGAGGGAAAAACCCTTCTGTCACGTTTTGTGCTCAACAAAAATACAAATCATTAAATTAAATTCAAATAATTAAAGCAAAATCAAATAAAACAAACTGCGATGCTTTCTCTCAATTAACTTTCGTCGGACTGCTTTAATTACAAAACAAGTGCAACAATAAATCAACACACAAAAAAAAGACCAACAAAAAATGCTCTAAATTTAGTTTTGGGTTGTAGTATTTTGTAAGTAAAAATACAATAAGCAGCTATTTTCGGGGTAGCGTTAAATAATAGATGCATTATTAGCCAAATTAAGTTAAATAATTCAACCCACTAATTACATTTATTCGGGTCAAGACTATCTTAACACCATTGTATTTGTGCTCTTTGAAAAATTGTATGTCTGTCGTCGTTCATGTAGGGGTTGCCACGCCCACTGAGGGGCTGGCAAATCGATAGCAGCTCCAGCCACAAAATTTAAAAAGCAGATAACTATTTGCATCTTTAATGATTAATGTCTTCAGCTATTAACACAATGCAATCAGAGTATTACACAGTCGGTTACTTCCGACTGCAACGCTTAATCACTTGTTTAATTTTAAATCTTTTATATTAATAAATGTTGCATGTCGAAAGATGGGTTTTGTGTGACATATAATTCCAAGCCTACCTCGATTAAAAATCAGCGGCTACTTTGGACACACCGAAGATAATTGTTGACCGGAGGTAATCTGTTGAAATTTAATTTTTTGTTCAGAGTTTGAAATATTATGTTTTTGTACGGCCTTGTGGTATCGAAAATGAACCAAAAAGGAAACAAACAAAGATTATTCACATAATTACAGAGAAAATGTCTATTATGTTCGGCTTCGTAATTCCAAAAAGTTGAACAATTCACACAAGATAAGAGCTGCACGCCAAACAGAAAAAAATTTAAACATATTTATTTCTTGTAAAACTTGGAAAGTAAGCGTCGTTTTGCTGGAGAAATATAAACATTTCACACCTGATACAGCGAGGCGTGAAACAGGAAACCTATAAATGACATTTGTTTAAAACCCATAAATATATTATAATATCTAAAATTCCGAACAAACATTGATAGTCAGCAGTTTAAATACGGTCTACAAGAGTATTTACTCTTCGGCTTGTCTAAGATAATTAATCTTCCTTTTAAATTTGTCATTTTTTTTAAATTTATACTTATTTTTATATTTATTTTTATCGTGTTTCTGAAAATGCGAAAAAATCTGTGATATATTTAATTTTATTATGTGAATCTTGTCGTGAACCTCCAACATTTAAAGCAGTCTTGACCTGCGCGCAATATATAAATCATAAGTATGTCCATCATCGGTGGCAAATAGATGAAGAGACAAAGAAACAAGTTGATAGGTCAGTACTCACACTAGCTTAACTACATTTATTTATAATTTGAGAGCGTATTTATAGGCACTTATAAGAAACAGTTTTAGCAAGATAAATTTAATTGGTTTAACTTGTTAGCTTCTTAGCCGGTCAATTGTTTTAGTTTCTATTTCCCCTGTCTTTCGATTTTTTATTTATTTTTTATTTTTATTGAAGACACCTTCGAGTTTTATCGATTTAAGCTAAAATTGTTCGACTATGTACACACATACTGACCGAGGTTATTGTACCCAAAATGTATCTTAGTGTGCTGACCTTTAATCTCTTCCCGTCAACGCGGATAAGTAATATATTGAAATGCATAAACTGGTTTCAGCCGAAAGTACTCACTACCGCACATGTGTGTACATATCTATGTATGCTTATATTTATATATATCTATATACATATATATATATATATATATATGTATATATATGTATGTATGTGCGACTTTCAGACAACAAGCAATGCAATTAACCTAAATCAAAATAGACCGTTTGGTTGCGTGTAATTCGGGTAGTTAAACCATGTGAAATCTGAGTCAAATTTTAGCTGACTGGAAACAGTTTATTTTGTCCTACACACTACATAGCCACTAAACTAATTTACTTTACGTCAATGCAGATGCTTATTTAATTCTATAATGTAAAAGAGAGACTGCAAAATACATTATTTTTCTGCATTCAACAAAATTCAACAAGATTTAATCAACAACTGGGACTCTTTTGAGACAAATACTTAAGCCCTAAACTTTTCAGCGCATAATCAATAAGTGTGTCACTAAAGAGTAGGGTTTATCGTCAATTAACGTCCAGCTCAACCAGTTGGGCCAGGCTTTTATGTCCTGCACCTATTAAAAATGGTAAAGAGAGTATTATGAAGATATGGAAAAGTATGTGACTAGCAGAAGGTTTAATCTTTGAACCAAACAGGTATTTTCCTAATCAGCATTGATTCGACCTAGCCATATTTGTCTATAGAAGCAGGGGACATATAATTTTTGAACATAAGTTTTGTACATCATACGCAGATTAATTTTGTTCATGGGCTTTCCTATTGCCTGAAGCAATATTTTAATATATTTGTTCTCTTATAGCAAATTCCTGTGTCATTGAAGAGTATTATTGACGGCTAACGCCTAACCTAAGTGTTTACGGCTAAGTTTTCATTTAAAAATTGATAAAAAGGATATTATGAAGACATGTACAAATATATAATTAGTTGAAGTTATCATCTCTGAGCATATATTCGACTACAAAAACAGCAGACATAAAATACTGAATTTAAGTTTGTGTATAAAATTTGCAGATTAATTTTGTTACAGGGTTTTCCTAAGACCGATAAAAATCGCTTTCTAATGTTTTTGCTTCGAATATTTTCAAGGTTATAGAGCCAGAGGCTCTATTTATATTTTTTATTGGAAATGAGAATTTTTCGAGTTATGACATTAAACTTATGTTAAGTTAGGTTATGGCACGGAAGAAGAAGCAAAACCATTGCCATAATTGCTTAATTGGAAGATTGTGTTTTGGCTTTTATATAAAGTACGAAAACATTTTAGGGTTACGTACAAGGACATCTCTCAGTATTACTTGTATTTTTATGACCTATTTTATTTGGAGGTGTTGTCAAATAATAATGGTAAAGCTTGAAGGATAGATTTGAAAAGATAGCATGACGCAAATGGGGAAAACAATAAATAAAAAACTGTATGGAATAAATAGGTCAGGGTTATTTACTTATGATTCTAAGGCATTCCAAAATAATTAAGGCATAACCAAACTAATAATAAAACGTAATAAAATTTAACATGCCTCATAACTAATAAAAATCTCTTCTTGACCTTAATAAAAGAAAGCTCACCAGGCAATGATTAACAAGTAGGGAAAAAATCTAGGTTATTCCAAGAGTTTACTTATCGTAAGTCAATTGCAGTTAGAGTTTAATATTTTTACAAAATAAACTAGAAATCAGAAAATAATTATTATTTTTTTACTTTTAAAATGTTTATTTAACGCAAACAATAAAAATAAAGATATAATATGAGATAATGGGAATCATTTGATAAATAATCAATAAATTGTGCATTTTATAATGTAACTGTAATAATAAATAATGAACCAAAGAAATCATTAGATGTTTACTTAACATTTTGCTTAGCAAGACAGTGATTGATGAAACGGGCGGAGAGAAAGAAATGTCAACAAGCTATCGTCTGCTACTTGTGGTTACCAATTGTTGCCTTTTGTATTTTTGTATTTTTGGTCTTGCCTTAAGCGAAGTTTCTAGCTGCAATGGCTTTGGCCAATATATATTCAACATCACTTGAAAAAAAGCTGTTTTACGAAGGCTAATATGAGAAATGAGTCCAACATCTGTGCATTGTACAGGCTTGGGCTTGGGCCTTTGCAGACCGGTTTATGTTGCCGCCCGCGACAAATTTAATAACACTATGCAACAAAAATTACAAACTTTCATATTCGTTTTATTTGTAAGTACGGGCCGTAATTTCCCGCTTTTAATTAGAAATCTCTTTCAAATCCCGTCCATCGATGTTGTAACATTTATTTTGCTGTATAATAGGAAACATTTATGGTCCCATAAAAACTGTTTGTTTATTTTCCATCAGTTATCTTAACGTCTCTTTTAACAGTCGACGCAGTTCTCATAGTTTTATAGATTGTCCTTATGGGCTCTAGCTATACTTATACCCCAACTTTCATCAAGATAGCTTCCAATCTAAGAAAACAATTTTCATCGTAACTGACAGACGATCGTGGCTATATTAACTAAAGCATTGCTGCCGATCAATATTTAATATATAAAATATAGAACAAAATGTATATAGTGTTATTTATAATAAACGAAAGCAAATCAGATTCTTTTGTTGCTATCTAAAACACTTCTTCTGGCCAAGAAAATAGGCACCCTTAGAAGTACCTTTCTAGCCGACGAATCTCTGTAAGCAAATCTAGGATCAATCAAAATTCCGAAATATATTGACACATATGTTTGAACCCCCTTTTGATATCTTTGTTTACAGCCAGTGTTAGAATAATGGAAAAGCGTTTCCAAATACGGTTGGCTTTGTTGGCCAACAACCGTCTAACTTAACCTTTCTTTGGTATTTGAAGTATTATTATTATTATTATTATAATTATTATTATTATTATTATTATTATTATAATTATAATTATTATTAATATTATTATTAATAATATTATTATTATTATTATTATTATTATTATTATTATTATTATTATTATTATTATTATTATTATTATTATTATTATTATTATTATTGTTAAGATATATATGCACTGCCATCAACCCAAGTTCTTGCACAAATGCAAGAATCTTAGTCGGTTAGAGCTCTGAAAATTACACAAACTGCTAGGATGTACTTTGGCCTGTGCCCCGATTGGTGAGTGATCCATCTGTGTACTACTTATTGGTGTGCGATTTCATGGGGTGGACTTCATCCAGTGTCATCCCTTCCCTACTACTAACATGAACTGTGAAATTCTGCTGGAATATGGATTCAGCAAACATTTCATCCCTATCTAAAATATAAAACTAACTAAACTATATTTGATGGAAAACGATTTTATAGTTTTTCAAATTTCTCTCCACCAAAAGCGATAGGCCAATTTTCAAAACACTTTTGCCACTCCTCGCAAAATAAAGCTGTGTGCAGAAACCAAACTTTAAGTCGCATCAACAGTTAATTTGACGTTTTATTACAGGATGATCCAACTTTGGCAAACAGATGGATGTCAAAATGTCCGGATTTTGAGAAAAAAAACATTTGACCGTTCGCTGAGCTGAGTACGTCATCCGCAAACAAGTTTTTTTTTTGGATTTGGGACAGTTGATTACTATTTAGTTTTGGGATCTCAGATTAGTATTTCAATCAGACGAGTATTTCAAAATCTTTTGAAGTTCCGTTGCTGTGTTTTGTATCCGCAATAAGTCCCATGATGAGTTCCAATATCAGTGAGTGCACAAAAACATTGTTTTTTGGTAAAATAAAAGCCGTTTAAATTCTGAAATTCTGATTATCCGTCAGAATTGTCCGCATCGGACCAAAATTTCAAATAGCTATATAAAATAGGAAAAGTCGTGTAACAAATGATTTTGCCTTCGAATGCATAACATATTATAAACATCTTATCACAGCTATGTAATAACTCCCTTAGGGAAGGGTTTTTAAGGTTTTTTCTTTTCGTTTTCGTGGATACGCTGAGAAAAAATTGCTCTAAATTGAAAAACGGACTAAAAATATAAAGTTTTTCTTATTTTCTTATTTTTAGAAATAATAAAGTATTAGGAAAAAATATCTCAAAATTATAAAGCTTTTATTGATAATATAAGTAACTATGAATAATTAAAATTTTTGTTTTAAAATGTTGTAAACATTTTGAATGGAAATTTACTTTCTCAATAATAAGGTGACCAACCATTTAGGGCCATTTCTTTTATGAGTGTATATAACCTTTCTTTCTTGATATACCTTTTCGAAGGTATAATAATTATGTCGTGAAGTTTTTTATAGATCATATATCATTTATGCAAAGGAAAAATCCGTCAAAGATGAGTTCGTGTAGGAAAAACTCGTTTATTTAACAAGATATCCAAACCAAGCTTACCAAGTATGCGTGCTATTGCGCTCCTCAAACTTAGAGAAATTTTGATTATTGAGAACGTTCTAATGTATCGAATAGTTTATATTTTAACAATCAGTCGAAAGATGATTTATTTTCGCTTACAAATTTATCCTAATTAAACTCATCAGTAATGGGTGCTTTTATGCTCAAAATATTAACAAAAAAATAATGCACATCAAATAGCTTCTTTAGGATGAATCGGTACAGGAAATACTGTTGTATATTTATGTAGATTACCATACATATACAAAGTGTTGACGCCTATATTCCTGCATGTGATATTCTCCGCTTTATTTGCCCGCTTACGAAATTACAGCTTAAGGCGGATCGGTCAAACGAAGAGAACAGAATAGAACTGGTTCGCAAATGTGCCATCGGCAAAGAGAGCGGTCAACGACGCAAGCGCTTTAAAGAGCGCAACTCCATCAGTGCTATCTACTTAAACATACATATATATGTATATATATATATATATACATATATGTATAAATATATATTTAAAACCGGCTTTCGGTGAGCGATCAATGAGCGTTTTCTTGACGATGGCGCTCAGCTCAGCTGCATCGGCCGTTTGGTCTTTATGCCCGATTGGCTTCTAGTACCATTTGAACAACGACGGGCAAAACAACAATCAGATCGCGGTCTGGCATCTAAAGCATAACAAAACAGGCTCGGGGCCAGCGGTTTTATTTAATCGGTGCCTGTATTCAATTTATCATTAAACTTGATATTTAAATTCATAAATATATATATCACAGTGGCGTGCAGTGTATGAAAGTGTATCGCTCTCTCTCTCTCTCTCTCTCACTCTCACTCTCTCTCTTGTTATATAACATACCACATGTGACACAACATCAAAAAATATACAAATATTGAAAATATCTAAATGAAAAAGTGCAAAGGCCGTTTAAGCCAAGAGAGTGGCAACATATTTCCTTCGACCTTAGAACCCCCACATGGAGTGGTCTAAAGTGATGTGACCGAACCTAATCCGATTTCATCGATTTGTTCCGGTAAATGTGATACTGCCATCTCAGCGGCTTGCAAGATACACATTATTATTGGTAAAGATTTTGTATAAATTATATCAGTAAAATAAGTGGATGGGGCTTCTAGTGTTTATTCGATAAGATTCTGCTTATCATACTATTTTCACTCTAATACGACTCACCAAAATTAATGATACTTCGTGATTTATTTATTTTATTTGAATCATTTAGTAAATTAGGTTGCTGGTTGCCTCTGATTCTTGGCTTAAGTTACAAAGAAAACACGATGATCAGGCAGGTTCTCGGCTTCTCAGTTTCTTCGGCCCTGGTTTCGATTGCTTGCAATTGGAGCTGTTGTGGAAAATGCAGCATCATGCAGACCAAAAAACATCTCGCGCTGTTCCTGCTGGGCTCATTATGAACAATTCCCTCAATTCTTAATTTTCAAAGGCTCTCAATAAGAATTAATCATCTGTTTTCATTTTGAATACCATTTCTGAAATTAAATAAATAAAATGTACGCATAAGTCGCTAGTCCGATCACAAATGAAACAGATTAAATTGGTTGGCTTAAGACAGTCACATACTTTCTAAAAAAAACGTATTCTTTGGAAACTATTTACCTACCAAATTTATTTGGAAATGCTCTTTGAAAAACAACTTAAAATAATGACTTGCTCTGTCGTTGTGCAACCGACTATAAAAATTTAATGCGTTTCCAAAATGTTTAGTTGCGGCTTTTAAAGTTTAAAGAACTGGCCCTGTCAAAGCCGTGTGAAGTTTGGGGTTATGCCTGCAATGGGTGGGCGTGGCTTTGCCATTGCAACGGTAGTATACTGAAAGAGGTAATTATAAATATACCTAATAGGCTTTAGCGGTTTGTGTAGGCAGAAGTGGGTGTGACATGCAATTTCGTTTACACATCTTCCAAGTTTGCTAATTTTGGCCCCAACATTGTGACTTTCATTGTTATTGTTGTTGGTTATAAATGCTAACTTTAAATTTTATAAAATGATTTTAATATATTTTGTATATTTTTCTTTAAATCATGAAAATATATTAAATAATTTAACAATATTAAATATGAATGTGTAGACAACCTTCAAATTTGATGACTACAGCTCTAAAACTGTTTAGGTTGCAGACCTTTACCTTAGTGGCCTTGAATTTTATATGCAATCGATTTGCACTTATCGATGTTATAGATTTTCCAGCCCCCTTATTTTTTGTTTACTTTGCCAACCTTTGGAATCAGATAATAATGAATATTTGATACAAATTAGAAATACAATATAATTGGTTGTTGCGTCTTTAGAGACACAAAATAATTACCTCTGTAATGAGGATAAAACGCTTGGAACCTCGCTCCACCAAAGATTAACTACAATATGTGTATGTTATTACAGTGGATATTATACTTCTGTCGTAAAGTGAGCAACTCATTAAAGGAGACGCCTCATTATAAGCCAACTCAATATAGCCATATTCGTCTGTCTGTCGAATTAGTTCCTAAGCTGATAGCCACCCAGACACCCACAGAAATTTAATAGTAATCGGCTCGAAGTTCAGTGACCTACATACGTAAAAGAGAATTATATATATTGAGAGATACGTATGTATATTTAAATACTGGATCGGATTTTAAACTCCAACCGCAGACACCATTTCTAAATGGGCGGATGAAGAACTTATCGAGCAAAGCAAATGGCATCAAATTCCAAATATAACTACCACAATTAGTTTCGCATACGTATTTACAAACGTAATACGTATGGCAGTGAACGTAAGAGGTAATACGTGAATTCGTGCATTTGATGTATGTTTTATTTGCGTGCATCAAGTTAAGGTAAACAAAAAACCAGTCGAAATCGGCCTTGTCTGACCCACTTTTGGTTGCCGCAGTGGCAAAACTGACAATCTTTCGGCATTTTACAACTTTTTCGGAAAGCCAACAAACTTATTTATATTGCAAGCTTTCGTGTTTAAAAGTTTAAAAATATTTTACTGTGATAACGCATTCAGCGCTGACAGTCCAAAACTCGACCCTGTTTAACTTCTTACTCAACGCTTTCATACCAACCAGGGAGAATGACCGACTAGGAGATGCATTACATACGTTCATATATATATAATATATGTTTACATACACACTCTCTACTTAACGATGAATTTAATAAGTTAACAGCCAAGTAAACTTTGATGGCAACTTATTCAATCCTAGTGTGAAATTAGTTGAACTATGGTCAACTGTTGCGTTGACTGACTTTAGTTGACACTCTAAAATTGTATATACATATATATATATATATATATATATATATATATATATATATATATATAGTTGCAACATTAATTTTAAGCGTTTGCATTGACTGCTGATTTATGATGCGTTAAGCATTAATTGACATTCTAATTGATTGCCTTCTGTGAACAGTTGGCAGCAATTCTCACGCGTTGACAAAGTAGACTGAGTTCGTTTTTTTTTTTTGTATATATATATATATCAGTACTGCATATATATCACTATTTGCAACATAGATTTTAAATCGAATTAATTTTGTGGTTTGGTTACCAATTTTCAGGTTTTTTCAGCTGTGCATCTTATTAAAAAAAAAAAATTGCTGATTAAATATTTAAATTCAAGCTATTTCCGAGATGATAACATCAGAACTAATTAATTTAATTTAATTTAATCAGAAATTCGTTGTCAGTTTTTTTGGTCCAACTATATGTTATTCATATATGTTATCAAGTTAAGAACATTCCTTCTAGACAAATTTATTGAAGAGTCCAAGGTTAGTTTAACATTGTTTTTTATTTTGGGATAACCTAAACACAAAACGATGAGAAATAAAAGACAGTTTCCGTATTTTTGGATATCTTTTTCAAATTAGTTTATACGATAAAATGGCTGTTATCCCCTAAACTATTTACTGGACACCGCATCAGATAATAATAAATAATAAAAATGGTATTGCCGCTGACTTAATTTTCGACAGAGCCTCATTTATAAATTTGGAAACGCCGCAGAAGAGCGCAGTCCAGCATTGAATAATGATTGATGCAACCCTTAATCAAATTAAATCTTTGTAACAATTTTGTTGTCAAACTCATAATAGATGCCAGCTAAACCTAAAGCTATTACTGCTGAGGTTTTAAAGGATCAATAACACTTTATTTTGGTGTAGAAAAAGTATTTGGATTCACGCAATGCTGATAGGCTTTAGAACTTAATTAAAAGCGGTAAAACCACGTTTGTTGCTTAAATCTTCTGTTTTTTCGCGACACTTCGACGATGTTTAGATACCGATGCATGCAAGTAATGAGAATGTGTTCTTTCATGTGTACCGCAGCATTGTGCAACACTATTTCGGTTTGTATAAGAGTCGCTTAACTGAAGTTGATCATTACGAACTCGAGTCGCCAAATGAAGAACAATAACTGTGCGAAAGCTCACACAACAAAACACAATCATTTATGTCCAACGCCCACAATGTTGTCGTCGGAAACGCCATCATCATCATCATCATCATCATTGTCGCCACTTTAGCACTATGGAAAAATGTTGCGGGCTGGCTCAACATGGTTAACAGCTGTGGTTTTGAAAAGGAGGTAAATTATTGCGTTATTGAGGAGAGTAATTGCGACAGACAACTCATAAGTGTCGTCTCATTGGTTCCACAACCAAGCCCATGTTCCGCGCTCTATGCTCCACCAGGTCGTCTCGACTCCCGCCTATAATCTTGCTTATACTCATCATTCTCACTCTGTTCTACAAGTCGCCTGCTTACCTGACGTCTTTTGTATGTGTAGGTTTTGTAAGGCCCTTTCTTAAGATGTTTATTTATGTGTTGTCCTAATAATTATATTTGCAAATTTTTGAAGGGTTTTATCTATTTAATTTTGACAAATTTTATGTTACTTATTGATTTTTTATCTTTTTTTTGCCGTTTGATGTGTTAACTCTTTGTTTTTTGTGAACCATGTTATATTTATAATTATATAGTTATTTGTAAGTTCCTTATCCTAGTACTTATGTATAATATTGTATAATATTTTTCCGTTGTCGTATAATATTTTTCCACATTTTCTATTATTTGATTTAATGGAAAACTTGCGCTTTTTTGTTATTATTTTTTGATTTTTTTTTTTTTTGTTCTCTTTGACGTGGGGATTGGATTCTCATTCGAGAGTCTTTGTGTGAAAAGCACATACATTGAATATTTATATTTACCACACAATATTTAAGTAATTGTTCGTTGAACTTTTAAAAAGCCTATATTTGTGGAAACTAATGTTTAAAAATGGAACATCAGTAAAAACTTCAGCTTGCCTGGGCTCAGAGAAAGGCCCAGTCGAGAAATTTATTTACTTATGTATATAAAAATGTGAGCAGATGAGCAATTAAATTTCAGAGCTTTAGCTTTATATTGCTTCGTTGTCATTAGTTTACAGATCGATCACTTGGATCTGATATCCCATATTCCTCAGTTTAAATTTATAAGGCTTGGCTTGTCAGATTATGGAATTTTTTGTAATATAACTCATAAATAAGAACGAGGAACTCAAAAGATTCTCTAACACTAAGTAAATTTGCCTATGGATAAGAGCGCACATAAATTAAGCCAATTATTTTCATGTTAGCAATAACTTTTATAAGGGGCTTGATACCAATAAAGTCAAGATTCAATTTGAGTGTTTTCTGAGCGTCGACATCGTTAGCCGTAGACCCCTCCTAACCACCATCAACCATCACTAGCAACCACTGGCACCACAGCACAGATCAGTATGGTCAATAACAAACTGCCTGTGAATTTTACAGAGGTTGTCCACAGTTGGCTCTTTGCACCGGAGACGCGTCGTCATTGCCGCTGGCAGTCCCACGCACGTTTTTAAAACGCTCGTTGATGGTTGGCCCGTCGCTGTTATTGCATTCATTTGTGAGTCTTTTTATTTACATTTTTTTTCTGTGGTTTTCTTTTTTTTTTTTGCTTAATTTTAATGCAAGTCGACGGTGTGGAGCCCATTCCGCATGCCACCTCCGATGCAAAGGAACGAATCGTAGAACCGAAACAAAGCAGCAACATCATGACAGACCAAAATGACAGCACGACGAGCGGATAACACACACAACCTTAAGCTGACAGAGACGGAGAAGGAGGCGATTTGGGGGCACTTGGCTACTCCGAAGGGGGCTGGCCAAGAGGAGTCAGGCGATGACGGCGTAGATCTTGAAGTCTGTTAATGCTTATCATGACGATGATGACGAAGCCAACGTCATCGTTGGCAGCGAAACTAATCGAGTGACTTTCTGGACCCGGGTCCAGGTCCAACCCCCGTGGTTTAGCCTCAAGCTCAGCGTGCATATCTTGTGCATTGTTTGTGCTTTTCATTTACAATTGACTGTAAATTGCAGGCCCAGCCAGCAGCTAGCGGCTTGCTGCTTGCTGCTTGTCTCAGGCGTACGCTGTTAATTATAAAAACCGTGTGGAACCGCGCACAATTCTTGTAAGGAGAACAATATTTTATCTCGACCAGTTCGATTATGATTAGAAATCTGTGGGAGCCCACGTTTGGTGACCCGTCCAAGGCATATTTATAGATAAATAAGCCCTTTCAGACACTAAACTATAAAGGTTAATATATCTCTACATTCTTGGTCAGCATCGATAAGTCATTTCAAGTCGCTAAAATCATTTCCACCTAACTTTCAGTTTTAAAACTTTGGCTTTATTCCTATACTTCTAGATTCGGGCGGTAAATCTGGTAAATATTTCTTATTTTTTATTTTAAGTTTTATTTCAAATTTGATTTAATTTATTTTCTACTTTTTGTATATTTTTGTGCCGACTGATATTAAAATATAATGAATATGTCGGTTTCATACGGATCAGACCCCTTAATTATATATATATATGTGTATAGTATATGTATAGCTGTCACATAAACAGTGGGTCGAATTCTAAATTCTAAAATATAAGACTCATTTTTTGTTTTCACATATATCTAAGATATAAGGGTGCTAAAATCTATAATAGGTATAAGGAAGCATCTGCGACCCCATAATTTATATACATAATATTGATTATTATAAACATTAGCATTCTGTATAATCGAGACCAGCTCAGAGAACAAATATAATTATAACTCCTCGTATGCAATATAAATATCAGACTGGAATAAAATTTTGTATGTGCTTAAGCAGACTCAGGTAAATTTAAATTTGCCGCACCCATTTACAAATCCATTTTTCATGAACCAGCTGAATTGCCAAAGACTTTTCAATGTACGTTTTCTAATTACGACTATACATTTCAACACAACTCGGTCAAAAGTATAAGTTTGGGATATCTTAGAAAACAAAGACAATGATTCTACTTTCGGTTGATCGATCCTGACGACGATACAAAAGCCAAAGTTTAATTTAGATAGCTTAAAGGCTGAGAAACGACATATCTTTTGATGCTCACTGAACGGAGTTTAAGGTGTGTCCTGTGCTTTACATATTTTATTTAAAAATACATTTTGCATGGACATAATAATTATATAAACTGTATGCGAATTCACTTTCAAGATCGGAGAAGAGGATATTTCATAGTCTGGCACTCCCAAGTAAGGCCTCCCTGTGGCACACCCAAAGCACACCCGCAGCTGCAGCAGTAAAAAGTTCGTCGAACACATATGTACACACAAATATGCACATAAATATACACTCACACACACACACACACACACAAGTAGACTGCCATAAACCCACTGCTGGCTGACGAGGAAGGGGCCAGACGCACTGAAAGTCGGATAGACAAAATCCAACAATCCCCTGTAATAGTGAAGGCAGGAAAACATGGACAGCCATGCTGAAGGACGGTCATATCACGGACGGGTGCGGGTTGAGGGGAGTGCGGTTTAATAAAAGTGTATAAGCAGTCTGCATCGTTGGCTGGCTTACCTGGCTGGCTGGCTGGCTGACTGGCTTACCTGGCTGACTTACCTGGCCGTCAGGCATAGCTGGCTGGGTATATGACTTGCTGCTGCTGGTCCATTGTCGTGAAGCAGATTAGTTTGCCATCGGGTTCAACTTTATTTGCAACACATTTTTTCATTCTAGTTGAATGCAACCATGGCTAGTTGCAGCAGCAGCAGCAGCAGCCGCCGCAGTTGCAGCAACAGCCGTGCAAAGCTGCAAACAAAAGTTGTTGCTCAGCTATCAAAAAGCGGCTGCTGCATTTTTCGCATGCGAAGTCAGCCTAAAAATTGAACAACGCCCAAAATCTTGTTTAACAGCAGAGCGAACTCACGATTTTTGGGGCGATCGCAACGCAGACCAGACCAGACCAGACCAGAAATAAACTACGTACCGTACCACAAGGAAGGACATTCATCGTACAGGGCAACAACAACCAGCGATAAAGTCGAAGTTTATACACCCTTCACTAAATGCATGATTGCTGCTAGCAACTTAATTTAATGTTATTATGCCGCATCTAGCAAACAACATAATCCCTTCTACTAAACACCCAAGCTGTGTAACAATAATCGCCTTAGATCAATTGCGTAAACTTCTGACTTGTGCATGCTCCTTATGTCTAAAGATGTTAAAATCGGAGGGCAAGGAAAACTTCCTTCAATTACGAACGAAAGATGAAAGAGTATTTTCACGCATATGAAGCAAGCATAATGAATCACGAATAAGCAATTTGAGCAGTGTAGTTTCATAGAATTTTTCAACATCCGTAACAATTGTTTTGAAAAACGTTCTTTCAATTATTCCAGTTCCATTGGAATCTAATCTATAAATTGTATATTCCAGAATTATTAGGTGCTTTATCATATTGCAACAAATAAGATAATGACTTACTACATATTGTTCTAAATTTAATTATGTTATATTGCAATTAGGTTTTCAATCTTGAAACAAATTAAGTTATTAAGTTTTTTTCACAGAAATTGCATAGGAGTGTAACAAAATTCTGAAATCTCTTCATGTTTAAAGATGTGAAAATGGGCAAGGGAAAAATCCTTGAATAAGAGGAAGAAATCAAAGAGTATTTTCATGCATAAGGAAACAAGGACAAGTCATTTCAGCACTATACTCCACTTCAAGGAATATTTCAACATTTTGTAATTCCATTTGCATCAGCAACTAATCAATATTTTTGTGTTTCCGCTTAATAAACATGTTATCATATTGGAACAATAAAGATAACGATTTACATTACAATGTTGGGAATGCAATTACCAAAGTAAACCAGTTAAATACCCATGAAAATTATTTTGCCTCCCAAAAACCGAGTTACTGAAATCACCCTCCTAGTGATAAAGTGAGAACAGTGTCTTATTGTATATTACAAAATGAAAGTGGTCGACATCCTTACGAGTCTTTCGTGCTTTCGATCTGCTTCTGTCAAAGAACTGAGGAAAATGTTATCTTCCCTAGGGACATTGTATATTTAATAACTATATGAAGGCCCATTCAAGATATGTGTATATTTATACATTTATAAAACTAAATATTACATTTTGCTCTATATTAATATGTCTAGTCAGGCCCCGGCTTGAAACAAACTCGATTTTAAAATTCAAACCCGTGACCGTTATTAGGATGCAGCTGCATCTCATTTTATTATTTTTTATATTATGATATAATCAAAATATAAAATAAACGATTTAAATATCATAAATATCATGTTAGCAGTTTCCTCGCCGGATGTATCCTGAAGTATAAATTTTATAATGATTGCAGCTCTTGCATACGCAAAACGAATTTTGAGAGATTACTCAGAACATCTTGTGCTGAGCAGTTAGCATGAACTTGCCCATATGTTCAGAGAAAAGTACATCAACAATCTGTTGCCACACAAGGCTAATGCGAAACGAGAAAAGATAACAATCCAACAAATTTCGAAAAATTAATTTCTATAAAGGTTAGAGTTTAGGAAAAACTATAAAAATCTTGATTAATTCGTTTTTTAATTTAAATTCAATCGGATTTTTTCTATATCCTGTATCCATTTAAAATGTTTACCTTAAAATTGTACAAATGTAAGTAACATTTTTTTTTTTTTAAATGTAATCTGTACAAATGATACAGAGATTCCATCGACCCAATCTCAGTTTCAATAGTTTGCAAGAAGTATACTTTGTTTTTTGCACTCCATTGCAGTTCGTACCCAAGTATATTTGTTACGATCTATACATATGCATAACACTTATTTCCTAATAATAATCACTGATTCTTTCTGAACACTAGAATTTATCGAGCAAAACCCGCTTGCCGATCCAGGTAAATAAACTTTCCATTGATTATGGACTGCTGACGGGTTCTGCAAGTAAGCAAGTATGCAAAAGTTTATAAAGTCATTTAAAGAGGCGAGGCTGAGAGCGTATTTTATTTTTATAATTTTACACTCTCAAAGTTATGCAAAAATGTATCGCACATATTATTCAACTAATTTGTTATTCGAACTTATATATTTAATAGCTTATATTTTTTATTTTTGCTTAGATTAATGCAGAGTATTATAATAGCTTAGATCGTTGTTCTGATGGGTTCTGAAATTCCTGCATCGGCATGTATCATACGTTGGCACACCTTTTTAAATATTTGTTTACTACTTTTTAACGATTTCATTTGATTTTATACATTTTATGAGCCTGATATTGTGATAGGAAAGATATATTTTTTTTTATTGGTATACATTTTGTTATACATTTTTTACTAGTTTTCATTGAGTACCAAGTAACAAAGGTTTTTTATTTATCTTAGGATTTTATTCGATATAAACTTGATGTGTGCGCCTGTGACACACAAGATATAATTAATTCGTTATACATATCACACCGACCCTTATGGTTTGATAAGCTTACAAAATTAATCTAGTGAAAAATTGAGTGTCTATATACAAATTTAAACTTCTTTGATATATGTTTCTAGCTATTTACAAACTATGCTAAATATGAAATATGAACGATTTATATTTGCCTATTTTCAGAACTATGCTTAAAAACACAAAATACACAGGAAAAGAAAATAAAGAGAAAATTTCAATACAATACATATAAGTATAGAATTTCTCGTCAGATAGCATACAGAATAAAAGTAGTATATTTTCCCAAACATTAATATCATTAAACTAAGCTATTTATTGGCTTCGATGCTTCGACTGCTAATGGGTTCATGTCGACAATCAAAGTTTTGCGAAAATACAATTTGAACTGAGATCTTGGAGAGGCTTGGCTGCCTAGCGTCAGCACAACTACAACTACAGCTGCAACTACAATCACAACAGCAGTTTGTAGTCCGGCTGGCGTTTTTTTATTTTCGTATGTGTGTTAAGAGAAATTTAACCAAATGGCACAAATATTGTGTGATACAATTGTTGCGCAATAGTGCCGCAGTCTAAAAACCAGTGAACGCGGAAAAGTTGCTGACAGGGACTGGGGACTTGGAACTGGGAACGAGGCTGAGTCTGAGACTGAGACTGGGACTGAGACTGCATCGGAGACTGGGACTGAGACTGGGACTGAGACTGCGAGTCGTACTGAGACTCGCGACTTACTTGCGAATGCTCACTCGTTAGTATGTAATACTGGAGCCAGTCTAAGCCAAATGCGGGCCAAACATAATATTGCAACATACTTGGCCGTAAATTTAAACGACGTAGCGCCAAATACGAGGGTGCGAGGGTGGCCAAAGCTGGCTCGCCCCGCCTCAAGTCGACTCTATCCAAATCGACTGACATAACTGGTCATTCGCTTGTTGTTGCTTGTTGCATGCTGCAGTTAAGGACACGACGCTGCAGCTGCATAAACTGGAAATTCGCGAATGCAACTAGCAACTGGCAGGCCAGACACTCCGACAGTGCGGCGGACAAAACCGGATTCGCAATAAGTTCGAGTTTGAAGTTTGAGCAGCATCAAACGAGCCACAAATGCAGATGCAGCGACTGCAGCATCGGCTGCAGATACAGTTGCTATTTTCATCCATTTGCTGACTGGCAGCGTGGCGCGTTCGAGTTGAGGGCCAATACACCAAATATATTCACCATATGGTACATTATCCATTGTACATGACTTTGAGTACATCAATATGTTTTATAGAACAGCTAAATGTAATTTCCTTATAAGATAAGTTTTTTATTTTCCCCATTTTAGCTTGACATTATTTTTAACAGAATTTAATTTTTTAGAATTTAATATCAGAATTGTACATATATTAATCCATGTGTGAAATTGTCTTCATCAAAATATCAGTGCCAATTAGAAGAAAATAAAATCGCCCTAAAAAGCTTTTGCAAGTAAATTAATAAAAATTAGATATTCTTTTTTCTATTTTTCATAAATATTTTGTATTAATTAGAAATATATTTCTAATAAGCGTATAAAAAGTAGAAATGCAAATCGCCGATTGTTAGAAAATACACTTTCGAAAGTTTTAAAAAAATGATAATATATCTAAAATATTCTTATTTGTGAAATTATAAAATATTTATGTTTAATAATGATGATATAAGTAACAAAATAGCTTTTCGAGAATTCTTGGAATTTTGAAATCTTTTCAATAAATTTTGAAAAATCCACCAGTGAATTAAGAATGAAAGAAATAAAATATATATACTATAAGATACCCAAGCCGCCAAAAAGAATGGCGATTTTTTTAATTTCCACGATTTTTTTCCAAGGATACTTATTGAAAATTAGTTAAAGCCTTTCACATTATAAAATCTTGGACAATATATTAATATTTTTACTCTGTGCCTAAGGAAAAAAAGTAAAATAACTTAATCAGATGGACAACTTCACGATACTTTGTTTCTAGTGCCAAAAACAGATGAAAATAAGTTTTCTTCTTATTAGAGCTAATGATGCAACACCTTTACGTGTATTGTTGTTAGCCATGAAGTCTCAAAAGTGGAAATAAAAAAATATGTAATTATAAATGCTTTTCTTAGTTGCCAAAAATATAGTGTTTTTTTCATTCTGAATAATAAGGTGATTTTGCCTTGACACCAAAAGAATGTCGAATTTCTAAAATTCAGTGCGAGTGTAATCACTTTAATTCGTTATTTAATAGTTAAGCAAGAAACTTAAAAATGTTGCTATAGTTTCGATGGTATAATATATTTAAATATATACATATATATAAGCAATGCGTTTAACTACACCACATATAATACATACAGTTTCTAACAACAGCTTTTTGTATCTTTGATTACAGCAATGGCTTCCAGCAGTAGCAACAGTTTTCACAGAAAAAGTCACCGCTTAACACATGTGCCGCAATGCGGTCTCAGAACTGCCGCAAGCAACACGAATGTAGCAAGAAGGCAAGAAGTAGAAGAAGAAGAAGAAGAATGCTACTATTATCAACCACCTACCTCCCAGCTGCAACAACAAAAACAACAACCACAGCAACAACAGCAATGCCGGCAACTATTGCAGTTTGTCCCATGGCTGAGCGCAATGACCGCATATCGATTGCTGACAATCAGCCTCCTAATTGGAATTCTGTGTCTACATCACGTTCACGGAGCAGATCCCAAATTCGACCCCTCCACGCGCATGAGGCTGGTTCTGGTGCCGGCCGACGCACAGGTCGGCTCTGTAATCTACAGATTGCGTGCCACTGACGAGGAGTTCGACTATCCACTGACCTTTGAGTTTATGGGCGATGCATCGTCGTCCACCGTCAAGGTGGAATCGCTTCCATGCACCAAGTACAATTCGGTCTGTCAGGCAAATGTTGTCTTACAGCGACGTCTTGAGCCGGGCCGCTACTATGACTTCCAAGTCTCTGTGAAGGACACAAATGGTGGCATGACCACGCAATTGTGTTCAATTACAGCGACCAATTTCAGCACACCTCATGACCTTATATTCCCACATAAGCCGGGCATCATCATGATACCTGAGGTGAGTTCCCAATTCAAAAGAATTTTAACTACCGTAAATTGTTACTTATTTCAAATTTAAGAACCTGTATGAAGAAATCACTGACACTAAAACTGTACACTCAGGAAAAAAAATTCCCCAAAATCAAAATCAACGTCTAAACTGGAAACTTTTCATAGTTTTAGAAATAATAAATAATACAATCCTAAAATAAGAAATCTTACCCTCGAAACTAGACAAATTCTTTTTACATTTTTCTAAAATGTATTATGAAATTAAGAAATGCAAAAGCCACAATTTTTAATTTAAAAAATGTTTTCTTAGTGTACGGACGACAACATATTCAGGCTACATAATTTCCAATATCATATTATTAATTATATTAAAATAAGTGTTTTACTTTTGCACACATTTTAAATAAAATTAGTTTTGTAGGATTCATAATTTTTAGGGCTGACGCAGAAAATAAATCGATTGATTCTAAAACACGAAATTGAGATCAAACTTTGTTCATTATGAAAATATTTATATTTTATATTATATCTATATCCGATTTTAATGAGAGTTCATCGATAAATGTGAAAATATATTCATAGTCAATTAGAAGGATATAACTGTCAAATTGAGCTATCGGCAATCGATTTTTATCGATATTCTCCTAATGGGAAGTTATCCAAAGGCCAAAAAACTTCATCTATATGTTACGGTATAGGAAAACCTAAAGTGTCTATATTCTCTGCGATCGTGCTTACACAGACGGACAGACTAGATTAACTCTAAAGCCAACATTGAATGCTCTACGCAAGGGTAATTGCAATAAAAGTATGAAAACACAAAAGCTAAAAGTTAAAGAAAAAAAACAGACAATATTATACAACTCCTTCAACAATTGCGATAGTGTAGATATATTTCAATTCTTTTGTTTGGGCAAATTTCATGCTGCATTAATGAAGCAAACATTTTTAGAAAGTTCGCGTGATACTGTG
This sequence comes from Drosophila glabriapex, assembly GCA_035042305.1. Lineage (NCBI taxonomy): Eukaryota > Metazoa > Arthropoda > Insecta > Diptera > Drosophilidae > Drosophila > Drosophila glabriapex. Next base: position 690,849 of record JAWNLN010000060.1, read on the forward strand.
ACAAAATTACTTTGTTTATTTGGCCATGTCTTAGCATTGGTTTTGTTTTGTGTGGAGTATTCAAACAAAAAGCAATTTACATATAAATCGCTGAAGCTCTTGGCTTACAAATAATGTTAACGCTTCTGAAATGCTTACTTTAAAAATGTAAAAATTAAATCGAATAATTTCCTTTATTAAATATGATTTTCTTTTACTCTGTTTAAAGGATGCAAAGCGAGGCTCAGAACTCGATTATGTTATTGCCCGGAAAAACCCACTATTTCAAAAACCAGTCTACCTCGAGTTATGGGTGAGCTATAAAACGAAACACATTTAAGCAAACTACTATGTGGATTTCAACTTTAGGGTTCGCCATTATTTGCTATAAGACAAAAGATAATATCTGCTGAGACAACGGAAGGCACCGTTTTCCTTTTGGGGCCATTGGATTTTGAGAAGCAAGCAATGTACCACTTGACCATACTGGCCAATGTACGTCTGGATGAGTAATTTGAATGATTGTCATATGTACCCCCTAATGCATATTCGATTTTAGGATGCATATGCTGAGCCTGGACAAGATGGACGCAATATCGCAGGCATGGAGATTGTTGTCATAGTGCAGGATGTGCAAGATCAGCCACCCGTTTTTACTTTGGCACCACCGGTTACAAAATTACCACCCGGTATACTATCAGGCGACAAGGTGTTTTAATTCTTTAAGTCAATTATAAAACATAACCTTATGACTATCATTGACATTCAAAGATATTGCAAGTACATGCAGAGGACGGGGATAAAGGAAGCCCGCGGGAAGTGCGATATGGCTTAGTTTCTGAAAACAACCCATTTACCTCATTTTTTGACATCAACGATACCAGCGGTAAGTGCAATCTATTAATCACACTATGCAACAAATTTAAATAACGAATAGAATTAGAAACCAAAAAAAAGGTATTTTAGCCACATCGCAAATTACAAACTTACAATACTTAATAGTAGTTAAAAACACAGATTGAATGAAGTTTTCGAAAACTTATAATTATTTCATTTTAAGAATTAAACATTTTGGATTATACCTAAATATATCTCTTGGGAGACACATATTTCATATGTGTCGAACTTGTAGCTAAATATACAAATAATTAAATTTATAAACATGTAATATAATAGATAAAGACTTTTTAAATATAAATATATATATATATATATAGATTTAAAATTATAAAAATACATTTTGTAGTACTGCCTTGTTTTTAGAGTAAAAATGTAGTTTAGCCCAAAATTAACCTGGAGAAAATGTTTTTTATGGATTAACTTCTAGTGAAAACGTATTATAATTTTATTAATTCTCATTCTTTCATTCGAATCAATAACTTTAAATAAAAATGAGTTGTGTACGAAATATGAAGTATTTTGGTAAATGCAATACTTTAAAATGCGCCAAATTGAATATATATAGAACCAATTTTGATTTATTTAGTAGCTAGAGACATTTTTAGCCGAAGACTATTACTAAAAAGCATAACGAGTCTAACAATAAAAAAAAAGTAATACTTTTTGTGTTCCTATGCTGAGAATTAACACAAAAGAACCGGAATTAAGCCTGAGGGACAGACAAATATAATAGACATTTACATACCATACGTATGTATAATATGTTATGTTCTATATATGGATATGCCATATTCTGCATTTTACATACAAATGTATTGTAAACACTTTTTTCATGCACTTTTTTATCGATTTTATGTGTAGACTGACTGCAGCACAGAGTATAAAAAGCAACAATGCAACATCAAAAAGATTTTAACATAGTTACTAATCGCAATCAGAGAGACCAGCCACAATCCGGTCCATCGTTAGACTCGTTAGATGCCCGAGCTCATCTTATGTGTATGTACGAGTATGTATATGTGTATATATATGTACGAGTATGTATGTATGTTGCGAATAAGTTCTGGAAGTGCAATGTAGCGCTTGGCTCCGCAAGGTTTTTGCTCTTCGCTCTTCGTAGTCACAATCAAGTCACAATAATTGCGTTTGAGCTTCCTTGTTTCGTGTTTCTCTGGTTCATTGCCAGTTTTTGATGGCAATGACTCTGTCCCAGGCAGAAATTGTACTTGCTGTAGACGAGAGCTCGAAAAACTTCGTGACTTTGCCCAACTGGATCTTTGGCATGTGTTAAGGGGCATTGTGGTAGGCTAACTTTTGAGTTCGTCTTCTTTAACAAAAATCGGCATTCTTTATGCATCGCCATGGAGTTAAGCCCCAAAACAAACAAATACATACAACTTCCATCTTTTATGTCGCTAATAATATACATAAATGGACATACACATATAAAGAAGTTCACGCAAGTCAGACGATATATGTACGCAACACAAACATTAAACTAAAAACAAATTGCTACGTGAATAATCGAAGAGCACACATAAATTAACATTATTTATTATATTCGAATTACAATTTTTATTATTTTTATAGTTATTTTTAAATTGTTCTTCAATTCATAACTAAATTTGTGTAATTTATAGTTTCTTCTTTATTGTCATTTTTAATATTTAAGTTTTACGTGGATCTGTTTTGCCAGTGTAGAAAGCTTCGGCTTGCCGAGAACCGATTTATTTCTTGTTTAATATGCATTACTTAGTTTAATGTGTTCATAAGATACATACAGGTGCAAAATAAAGTAAATACAAAAAAAATAAGTTTCCCAAGCCTTCTCATAATTACTTTTTGTTTTCGTTGTCTCTTGACGAGGCAACCAGCCTTAAGCAAAAACTAAAACGAGAACATTAACGGCATACCTCTATTAGCATGTGAGGCGTCTCTCAGTATTCCCTTGCAGAGTATTATAATATTGTCGTCAAGTACTTAAGGAGACATCCGCCACCCCATAACGTAATCTTTTTTTTTTTTTGCTTATTCCTTGACTTGTGAATAACTTTTCCCATGGCTGTCCATTTGAATCTTATGTGCCTTTCTGGATAGGGTTTTTTTTAAGAAACATTAAAAAAAAATTGTCTGAGTGTACAAGAATAAGAATTCTTAATGTGATTTCATGCCACACAAAATACTCAATGCATGTATCTGAAAGCAACAGGTTTACAGTAAAAATAATCACAAGTAGACCATAATCTTGTAAATTTGATTTTAATTTTAATTATGATTGCATCGCATTGCAGGTGAAATCTTCTTAAAGCGACCGATCGAAGACATTGCGGCCATCACGCACGTGGGCGATCCCGTCTTGCTCACCGTAATTGCGGAAGAAGTTAAGATTGGTCGTGACGAACCTCCAGCCATGGCTTCCACGGTGCAATTGGCGTTCTTTCTGCCGGATCGTACCAATTCACCGCCCTATTTCGAGAATGATCAGTAAGTATATACAGTAAGCAAAGGATGAGCGAGTAAGCCACAAATGAAAATAATACCCTTTCCGAACTATCCTTAGCAATTTAAAATACATTTTGCACTACTCTTGTGTTGGATCCTTTCATGTTTTAGTTTGAGTTTATTCATCATACCATTTACACAAAAGCGCCAGGCAATGAATGTTGTTTCCGCTTAGGTTTTTAGCCACGACTGATTTAACTGGCAGAAGACGATTAAGTGAGATTAAACAGTGGTTAGTTTTTTCAATATGGCGAGAACTAAGATTTTCTAGAGTGTTAACAAAAAGATGGATGTAAATACGAAAAATTAAATCAGTATATTTGCTTTTGCTTTCTACCAACTGATTTAAATTGTTTTAGAAAATCAACTAAAATAAAAATACTTCTGAAAAAGTTGTTACTTGTTTTAATATATAATTTCTAAATGAGCAAAGAAAAGTGTTCTTAAAATTAGGAAGACTTTCTCTTAATTTAAAGTAATATTGACTTTTATTCCAAAATATATTTCGAATAAACATATAAAAAGTAGAAATGAAAATATTTATTTAAGAAAACAAAAATATGTTCTAAAATTCATAAGCAAATAATAAAATTAGCTGTCCCGGTTTCTACGTTAGGGCCTTGATTTAGTTTTAGCGTAAACTCGGGAAAAAATTTTATGTTTTCAAAGTTAAATTATATGAGTTTATAAACGATCTAAAATGTTGTATATATGAAATCTTGAATACTATGTTTAATGATAATATAACAAAAAAGCTAATATAAGAAATCTGTGAACACATATAAAAAAAACAATGCAATTATAAGCGTTTTTCTACATTTTTAGAAAAATTTCAGGACATTCTTATTTATTTATTTTTTTGACTCAAAATGCAAACAAATTGTGTGCTTTACAACTGTTAATTATATGGGAAGGAACACGAAATCAGGTCATTATTAATCAGCATTTATTTAAATTTTGCGAAGTGGGTCACAGCTAAGAACAGGGTATCTAATAGAGGTCTACATGACTATATTTATTTCTAATTAGTGTACACTTTTCTTGCTGCACAGTGGCCCCATAGAATCCAAAGGGAGAGAGTGAAAAATGAAATGACAGAATGGGTACAGTAGTGTCCAATACGAAGAGAGAGCTGTGGTCAAAATAAAGAAAACAAGATTGTCGCAATGACTTTGACTGATGAATTAACATAAATTTTATATCTACTAGAAATTGCGTACGGCATTAATAATGATTTTTCTTTACTTCTTTCTCATTCATTGCTCTGATGCTCTCCAAAGTTATTCCTCATTACTCGCTGTATCAAAAAATTGTACTCCAAATTCCTAAAATTAGAGAGCCAAGCCCTAAATCGACAATCCAAAAACTTTGGTGTTTTTTATAGATTTTTTTTTATTTATAAAAAGAGGATATGAAAATCTTACAAAAAATCATTTCTGAAAATGAGAAAATAGTTATGATATCTGCTCTTAATATACTCTGGAAATTTGACAATTTTTTCTAAATTTTAGAAAAATCCACACTGCAAAGCACGGCTTTAAGAAAACCACAATCGGAAGGTTAGAAATTTAGTTTCAAAATAATAAGTTGAGGAACCATTGTCACCAAGAGTATGGTGAATTTTTAAAACCCAGGGCGATTTTTAATCTGTGTCTTCTGTCCAGTAAACCAGTCGATATGGAGCACTCTTATTTATTTATAATCACACTCTAAAAACCACTTCAGTTGACAAGCCCAACTCGAACTGAGGCTCGAGTTATTCTTAGGATTGTTATCTACTTAATGCTAATATATTGTTGACTTACTTTTTCTCCCCGTCTGTTCGAGTAGCTATGTCTCACGAGTGGATGAGAATGCCTCACAGGGTTCAGCACTGACGTTCATCGATCCGTATGTGCCACGGGTCTACGACGACGACACTGGAAAGAATGGAGTCTTTTCACTGACATTGCTTAACAACAATGGCACCTTTGAGATTAGCCCCAATGTGGCCGAACGCAGTGCATCCTTCCTAATCAGAGTGCGTGACAACTCCTGGTTGGACTACGAGCAACGGCACTCGGTGCAGTTCAATATACTTGCCCAGGAACTGGGTCCTGCCACAAATCTTTCGGCAATGGTCAATGTGACCGTTTATATCAATGACGTCAATGACAACTCACCGGTATTCGATCAGCCGGAATATACCGTGGAACTGCCTGAGAACATGACAGTCGGCACAAAGGTTGTCCAGGTGCATGCAAGTGACTTGGATTCGGGTCTGGGTGGCAAGGTGCGATACACAGCTATCTTGGGTTACCTGAACACGTCGCTCAATCTGAATGCGGAGAACGGTTCGATAACGGTGTCAACCGATAGTCATGGCTTCGATCGGGAAGTAATGCCCGAGTACCACTTATATGTGGAGGCACGGGACATGGACGGCAATGGCAATCGTGCCCAGGTGCCTCTAATTATCAGACTAATCGATGTAAACGATGAGACGCCCACCTTTGAAAAGGATTTGTACGAATTTATACTGGCAGCCGATTTGACCAGTTTCACAACCACTGCAATTATACATGCAACAGACAAGGATGCCACGGCCCCAAATAATGTTGTGCGCTACGAGCTCATTCACGGTAATTACGAGAATAATTTTGTGCTCGACAAGGTAACGGGCGAGTTGACGGTGCGGCAAAAGATCCATCTTCGCTCCAAGAAGAGCGCCGGCATGCGAAGGCGCCGCGATGCACAGGACATGACCATTTCGGATGCTGAAAGCGATCTATTCATACTGACCGCTCGGGCCTATGACTTGGGAGTGCCAGTCCGGTTTTCGACGACGAGTATACGCATCTATCCGCCGGAGAGCCGAAAGCGCATCGTCACATTTGTGGTGCCAGGAAGCAGCTTGGATAAGCGAAAGACAGAGGAGACTCTCTCAGCCATAACGGGTGGCAAGGTCTTCATTCACGAAATACGACCACTCAGACCGGAAGAGCCGGGTGCCAAGGACCTACTCGATGGTAATCCCAACATTAAGGAGCGCAGTGTGGTCACTGCAACGGTTCTTTATGACAGCTCATCTGTCGTGGACATCTCGCAGATACAACAGCGACTCTCGCAGCATAATAACTCCTATGCAATCATGCCACAAAACACGGCGGCCTCAGACGTAAGCCATCTTATATATCAGCCTGATTCCACCATTACCAATATGCTCAGCCATCACTGTATGATTTAAATAAAACCGCTGCTTGCATAAATATACCCTGAACCCATTAGAAATTGGTTAAAAATGGTATAACACTTTGTGCAAGCGTATGTAACAGACTGAAGAACAAATCTTCGATGCCATAAAATATATCAACAGCAGAGTCTATATTGCAATTTTTATGAACGACTTATATACCGATAGGAGTTTAACTGATAGCTTAGTGCCATCTACCGTGGGGTGGATGTAATTAATAGTCAGGTGTATGGCAAAAAGTGTGAGTAAGAAGGATGCGTCTTTATATTAATAGACGCTTCCTTCTTACCAATGAAACAAACTTAATAAATAAAATGAATTCAATTTCAATTTTTAAATTTTAATAAATTATAAAAAAAAATTTAAAATAATCAAATTATATTGGTATCTTAAGAGAAACGTTTAACTTCTTAATCGATACGAAAATCGATAAATCATCGCAAATAATAATCGAGTTTCTAAAATTCGCAGTACGCTTTACGAATGTTGAATGTACTGAATGTTATCCAATATGGGAAAATACTTTACATACTGCAGATGATCGAGAAAAAGTAAGAAATGTTGATAGTGGAATCAGGCTATTAATGAATTGTTTAGCTAGCGACTAATGACGAGATTATCTTAATAGAATCTTACTCCCACGCAGACGCAGTACAAAGCTGAAAATAAGGTTTTGTTTTGGCTGCTCATCCTGCTGGCCACTCTGGTTGCTCTGACGATCCTGATTCTGCTGATGTGCTGCATATGCTCATGGTGTCCTCTGTATGGTGCAGCTACGTAAGTAACACGAGTGAGAATAAAAATAATAGTTATTGTATCCTATATATCCATCCCTTGCTCCTTGACTCGGTAACTTAGTCTCGGTATGTAACCCAATACAAACCACATTAAAACTTGTCTGATATGAATAATATTTACACGTGTTTAGATAACAAAAATACAAAAACAGATACTAATCAATAGTAATGAATTGAGATAATGGATGGGAAACACAAAAACTACGTATATATCGATGACTTAACGTTTTCATTCTTATATTTTATTCAATATGGGTGGTAATATCAAATTAAACTAAACTTAACTAAACTGAACCCGAGTCCATCACAAAGGAACGATATGATTATATTTCGCAAGATATGATTGCTCTAGAGTATCGTATACCAAAGACTAAGTAAAGAGTTCAATGTAGTGAGGAATCGAAATACCTCTTTAAAGCTCATATCATTTATCATTGCAACATTGAAACACCATTCATTTGATCTTTAATTCTTTATTCTTCTCTTGTAGCAAAAGAATAGTTAATATCAGTAGAACTGAAGACGATGTACATCTAGTGCATAGAGAAATGGCAAATGGAAAACAAACAAAATCTGTTCAGGTAGATTTTGATCTATTTCAAATAACACACAGTACCTAGAATTATGCATAGTAGAGAGCTGCAAGCACACTTAGAAAAATGCAAATTCGCACTTTTTGTATAAAATTTGTTCTTCTTTTTTTATTTGTCATTTATGTTACTTTCAAACATAACACTTACCCACAATTCACATTGGTTCTGAGCGCACATCCCATTTCCGAGTTTCTTTTAAGTATTATCCACCTTAGATAACTTTTTTTGAAGGACAAAAGTTTACATTTGAAAAGTATACGCTTAATTTATAAATATAAAATACCGCAACTTTCAGGTCGCCGAATGGATGGGAAGACGAGAGGCCTGGTCAGCGGAGAAGCCATCAAATACGCGAACAAAGCCAACCCGCTGGGAGTTCCGGAATGGACATAAACAGCCAAACGAAAACTTAGAAATGGAGCATTCTGCTATTAATACCGATGGCGATGTTGTACGCCGTCCAGAATCCGCTGAATATCAGCAAAGACGCGTCCGCATTAAGTACGACTCTATATATACACTCAGAAAAAAATCGATCTGCATTTAAGGAATTTTAGAAATAATTTCTTAACACCAGAAGGCATTTTTCTTAAAATTAGACAAGCTCTAAATCGACAATTCCGAAATCATGGTGTTTTTTTTTATATTTTTTACGAATATTTTTCTTAAAAATAGAAAATGTTTCTAAAAAATTTAACTGCAAACACTTAGTTATAGAAAAAATCCAAGCATTTATTTCTCTGCCCTGCCCAGAGAAATGTACTTAAACAAAATGACTGTGACCGGCTATCTTAAGATGGAGACTTCTGATTTTCATTAAGAAACAATGATTCCATATTTACTCATTAATATATTGCATTTGGCACATGATATTTAAGTTGTATTTTGAATATTTACAAGTCATTGTCTTTACACCTATTTTACTGTCCAAGATTTTTAACTGTCCATATTTTTTCTACATTTTAGAAAAATCCACCATGAAATTAAGAAATGTAAAACCTGGTTTTTAGAAAGTAACATGTGGGAACACATTGACTCCAAAAGTTTGACAAATTCTTCAAATTGAGGGCACCTTTTTTTCTGAGTGTATCGTTATGATATTGGACTTGATAATATGATCCAATTTTTTTTAATAGAAACAGCCACACAGCCAAAGAAGACCCACATCATAGTTTTCATAATTCTAGAACTAATTTAATAAACGACCGTGACGTTTACATTGAGGACGTAATGGACGATCGGCGTCTGGTGGAAATGAAGGAAAAACTGACGCGTACAACGGAGAATAGACAATTGGAGAATGGACGTTTCAAGAACTACGACAAGGATGCTCGACAGATTGACGACGACTCGATGAGAAGGCACGAAATAGATCGTGGCAGCGATGTTGACTTTGGCACTGCACACAACAGTCTCAAGAATAAACGAGAACTCTTCATAAAAGACGGCAATGTCGAGATTCTACAGCTGATGACCAGGGACAAGACTCGCGACGGTGCTGCCTTGGACGATGATAATATTTACGTGAATGTGCCAATAAAGTCATCGACTAATCTTTCGCAGCCACAGCTGCTGATGGTGGACAATACGGGCAAGGAGATACTGATGCGGCGATTCATTGAAGAGCAGCCAGACGGAAAGCAGATTATTCGGGAGCATTATCATATTGTGCCAGGTGCCACATACATTCAGTCAATGCCCAACGAAATACATCAGGAATCAACGCTAAAGGGTGATACGTTTCCCTTGGGTAAATCGGGACCAAATAGCATTGTCTACTCCCAAACGGAGCCGGAGGTGAAAGTCATTCACACCCAGTCCGTTCAGGGCGAAGAGGAACTAACTCAACTGCAGCCAGTTGTGGGGGATCAAACGCTTAGCCACGAACTGGAGCACTCGCTGAAGCAACAGAATGCGCTCCTGCGACAGATCCTGCTCGAAAAGGAAAAACTCGAGACGAGATACACCCAGCACGAAATTGTCCTGGAGACGCAAAGTCTGCCGGGCCAATCGATGGCGATTGGAACACAAACCGATTGCGATGCTGGCACCCAAACGGAACCGACTGACGGTTATCTGGGCAGTTTGAAGGCCCGGAGAGCCCGGAGCGAAAACGATGATTCAATGTCCGAGGATGAGTATAAATATGTACGCTTCAATCCACCAAATAGTCCCAATGGCATGTACTGGATAAAGCGTCGTCGCCCCAAAAGGCAACCAAAACTCCGGGGCAGCTCACAGCCACGGAAAAGAATAGTTATGGTCGAGGAGATGAAGCGCAAGATAAGGACACCCATACGGGAGGAGGAGGAGGTCAACGAGATAAGGAAACGTGTGCCGCCCAGAAAACCACTACGGGAAACCAAAACGAGTATTCTACGGAAGCAACTAAGCGATGAAAGCCGTAGAATCGACGGTGCTGCTCAACACAAGGAAACCAATGGAAAACACAACAAATCCGAAGCCATTAGCCGAGAGGTATTAATCGAAATATCCGATTCTCTCGATGAATTCAGTAGTCCAAGAAGACAACATCGAACGCATCAGTACTACGAGAACATTGATGTTGAAGTCGATGAGAACAGCACCGAGTACTCAATTGACTCGGACGAGGGTGAAATTGTAATTAGGACAAATGTGAATCCATCTGGAAGAAATAGCTATGCTAAAAGGTCAAGCGAAACTGAGCAACCCCATGAAGTGCAGATGAAAACTGTATCCCACCAAAATAGAGGCATGAGCACCACTTCACCAACGGATATGCAACCAGATATACAACCCGAGGCTAGACCGAGATTATCACGTCGAGACAGTTCGAGACGTAGCCAAACCTCAACGCGAATGCAAACGTCTTCGGAACCGCCAAACAGCCGTTATTCAAATTCCAAATACGAAATGACTCCAAGTGAAATTGGCCGAAATCACGATAATATTTCCAGTGAAATGAGAGGTTCGAAAAGATCCCTAAATCGCTATTATCAAAGTGAAACGGAACTGGGCGCTCACGATGAGCAAGCAAACGAACAGAAAACTGTGCCCAAGTACATGGAATGGTATTACAGTAAGAAGAAGACCCCCTCCTCGACGGAGTCATCCAAGTCGCACTTGTCACTAAAGAAGAAGAGTGCACCCGAGAAGCGTGTGTCGAAGATCCGTACAAAGTCAAAGCCGGAAGATTTAGCAACGCACGACGATGGGGGAAAATTCAAGCCGGAACCGGCTCCGCGAAAATCTCCACCAAAAGGCAGTCGACTGCTGAAAGAGGATCGAGCCCTTAATAAGCAGCACAAGCCTAAAGTCGAGACTGACATCAATCATCCGCTCGTGCAGCATTCCGAGCACCGTTTCGAGCGTGAGAATGCACCGGAAGTGCCACCAGCTCCCACCAAATTGCCACACTACATGTATCCAGAGACACCGCCATATGCGACAGCAACGGAAAAGGATAAGGATCAGCAGAGGCACAAACCGAAGCCGTCGCCTATCAAAGAGAACGAAGTCAAGTTAACAAAATCGAAAATAAATCTTTATATAGAAGATCCAAATGCTGCCATCCCCCATCCACATCCACATCCCCATCCGCAGCCCCCATCGCAAGTCCAAAAGCAGTTGAATGCGTCAACCTTAGAGGATGACCACGACTCAGGTATTGCCATGAACTCCCTGATGAACAGCATGGGCCGTCGGAATCCCCTAGCTGAGAAGAAGAGCGTTTTTTCAATTGCTTACGATGATGTTAGCCGCGTCAAGAAAATACCATCGGGCGGAGAGTCTCCGCAATATTCATAAATGCCGGCAACTCACAAACGTTTAATTCGAATAACCAATATATGTGATAGCCTCTAAGGTTCGTTATATTTGAAGCAACTTGTATACAACGCCCCTAAAATACTACGCTAAATTAAGTCCATTAAGTCTTTCCTATGCATAAGGTATACGGCATAAGTATGTGGATAAGGAAATTGCAACTAGTTTTAGTGCACAGAATACATAAAATAAGTGTATTATTCAGTTACAATAAGTGTATTATTATTATTAGTTGTATTATGCTTTAAAACCATCCACAATCATTTTGTACTCATTAAAAGTTATATAATATACAAAAACAGAAAAACATAACAAATATTTATAGATATATCTCATCTTGTAAATTGATTTCCTTAATTTGCATTCAATTTAAATACACATAGTATTATTTACTTATTCACTTATTAGACATATTTTTCATTACTTAACTGTGAAATTTGATTTAAATCTTTTGTTCCTATTTGTATACTCCCAATATAAAGCGATTGTATAGTTTATTTAAACATCTTAACACACTGCCATGCACTTAAGTAGGAACATCTTCGTTCCCACTCAAAAGATACAAACTATGTTTACATCTATTGCAGAAATTATTGTATTCATGCCTCGAGGTATGGAACAGAGATTTCCAACCTTATTAAGTATAATTATATGTATATATTATATATATTCTTTATCAGCCATGTCTGCCCGTCTACATATGAGCATGCACATATCACTGAAGATATTGCTCAAATATTAAGTTGTTAATACACAAATATCTTGAAAAAAATATGACAAACAAGACTTTCATTACTATGCATGCAACTATCCAGTTCTTGAATTTACTACTTCGTAGCAGCAAAAGCAATATAATTATTACTCTGTTATTGCTACTGCTGCGAATTTTGGCGTGGCAATTGTGAAAGGCTGAAATGGATGCTCTTTCACTAAAATCTGCTCTGTCGATTTAACGAGCAACAGCAGTAGCAAGCAGGTCATAAAACTTACATAACGATTTAACGAATAGAAATAAAGCTTGGATAACAGTTAGGCGAATAAAAGAGCAAATCAGCAATGCGATTGCTATAGCAGTAGCAGAAGATGTAAGTTCGGCTCTTTTTCTTTATGGTATTGGTCCAGCTACAGAGAGCAATGTACATTTTTGTATTGCTCTTGCAAATGGCAGAGCAGAACAGAGCGAAAGCTATTGGCTCAGTGAGTGCGCCTTTAGAGCTGTTATGGTTAGATGCAATAGAAAAACGAAAAAATATGAGGTAGTTTATCATTTCCAAGCACAACTATCCTCAATTAAAAAGATCTGTTCAAATTCAGTTATTAATAAACACCAGTTTTTTATAAATATCTTGGGTTAATTAAAAAAAATTAATATCACAATTTAACACAGAATTTTCAATGTGCCGATTTGTGTGAGAAAAACTCGGAAATAAGACAATAAGAAACACGCTATCTAATATATTTTAAAATGTAGCTGATACCGATAAGGATCTCATCGAATATGCTCCGCTGGCCGCTATTAACACAAGTAAGAGTGCTGTAGTCGAGTGAGGTCGAACCCAGCTGTTAAATATATTCTAAAGCTATTGGCAAATTTCCCAATAAGTTTTGCGTCCAAATGTGAGCTGGTCTGCAATTGCCCTTTAAAAGTGTAGCATTTATTGCGATAAAATAAAGCAAACTTGATATGCGCCTGATATACGAGAACCTATATTCCAAATTCGCTAGCTCTAATAGTCTCTGAGTTCTGTGTGTTCATAAAGACGGACGGACGGACAGACGGAAACGGCTTTATCGACACGGATGTTGACCTTGATCAATAATATATATACTTTATGGGGTCGTGGATGCTTCCTTCTGCCTATTACACCTACAAAACCATTAAACCCTTTTTACCCATTTTTAATATGTTCAATGTATAAAAATGCTGATTTGTTGCCCAGTATCGAAAAATCAGCTTTTTTAAGTCCGAATTTTATGTTTGTAAATCAATCGAAAAACTAATATTACTTATGGAATAGTTTCTGTAACATAGAATATGACTCTATTTCGAGATTAAGAAACCGGTTTTTAATTCGATCAAAATCTCACTTCTTTATCAAGTATATCACTTTAGCAATGCAATTGGAATTATTCGCATTCATCTTTTTGATATAATTAAAATCACTCAGTAACATTATTGTTCGAAGCAAATAATTTAGTAGTCACTTAGATTTGTTGATTTGATTAGCTTCTGTAGATTTACATTTTAATTAGTTATCTTTAAGCAAGATCAGGACATATTTCTTATGTCAAACAATGTTTATGTTTATGTTATTAAGCAGCTCAACAAATTAGGGGGAGGTAAGTAAGGCAAGGTTATTAATCTCTAACTCGGTAGATCTTAAAAGTTTCTAAGAAGGCTTTGACCCAGAAACCGAAGTCTTTTCTGACAGAATATCCAGGAGTGACCAAGGAAGAACAATTTTTTCTCCTCTTTATAAAAACAATTAATAACACATTTAGCTTCTGAATTTCACTTGAATGGCTCAATTAGCCAAAGTAGCGTGGCCATCTCTACACGCTATTGCGAGACTGACCTTCATAAACATTTTGCATTTATCTACTGTTCTATTTTTTAGAAGTATCTATTTAAATATCTAAAAGAAGGTCTGAGCTTTTCGAACAAAAATATGAGCATGAATTTTTAATTAAATTGATCAAAAGGAGACACATTTCATTTTTAAATTAAATAATTAAATACATAATAAAATATATAATACTTATAATTAAAATTATCAGATACTTACGGTTAAAAAATAATAGAACACATCTCGTTTTGTAGATGTTTAAATTTATACTAAGCTTACTAACTTCAGATTGGCTTAAGCCTCCTACAGGGAATCATTCTCCACCTCCGTGTTGGATGTTGATGTCTGTATAATGATGTCCCATACAAAAAATGTTCATGTTTTTGACCAATAAGGCTTACTGATTACCCCCACAAGAGTTTTTCGCGATTTTCAACATTTTTCATTTGAAATCTTAATTTTAATTTCAGTGTTACTATGTGATACGTTTCACATTTCCTACTTAGCTTATATTACACTATAGTTGAGTATAAAAATTACTCAGTTCTTAAATGAAATTTAAACAAAAGAAAAGGGGAATTGAACAGCTACTGAAATATTACAAAAATCAACAAAGAAGGGCTCTTTTATCCGCCTAAGATGGCATATTCTTGCTAACCTGAGTAAACTACTCACATCTAAATTTCATAATTAACTTAAACAAAATTGTAGGGGCCATTATAACAGTTGAAAGTGAGTGCCAGCGAGCGAAAACTGGAAAAAACTTCACGTTTTACAAGATATTTCTAAATTTCTAAACAAATTTCGGGATCGAATACCTATAAAGTCACGAGTTTCTTAAATCAAATTATGTGAATTCATAAATCTATTTAAAATGTTTCTATAATGGCAAAGTAATGTTAATAACTAAAAACATATAATTAATAAAAAAAGCTATTATTGATGAAACAATTACACATATAAATACACATACAAAACAACAACAAAATCAATCCAATGGAAATAAGATCAATTTTTTCTAAATTTTAGAAAAACCTATGAAGTGAGAAAAAAATACACTGATTTTTATTAAAGCACAACCTTCCATTTTAGAAATATACTTTCTAAATAATACGGTGAGAATGGTGATTTCTTAAATTCAGAGAGACTTTTTTTCTGAGTGTATTCACTGGGTGCTTATGCTTACAAGCATTGAATAGGCGCCCAGCTGTCGGCAATCTGAAGAATTTTTTTGGTGAATTGTTTGACGAGGGTGGAGAGAAATAGCAAAACATTATTATGTATTCTATACATTGCCACGTCCGACTGGAGCCGAGACTTGCTGGAGCCAGATAAATACGGATTTTACTCCTCATCCTAACAAACATCATACATATCTTGGAGTATATATGTATTTAAGTAGAAAATTTAGTGACAGTTCACACTGGGTCAATGGCAATTTTGTGAACGATTGTTTGTAATCTTTTTTTCTATATGGAATAATTATTATTTTAATTGAGGAAAGTGCACTGCGACCTACAAGATCTATTGAGCCCTCTTCTGAGCCTATAGCTCCTCAATTAACCCCAGAACCTGCACAAATTTTAGGATCTTTGTTTGGTTGAGGGCTTCTATGTGCTTATAACATGCTCAAAACATGCATCACCTGGATGATGCATCTTTTCCTAGTTAAGGCAACACACTCCGCTAGGATGTGCATTGAGGATTTTTGCTCCGTTGCACAAAATTTGCATAGTTCGTTGCTACAAATATCTGGTTTAGTTAGGTGACTTCTTAGTCTACACTGTCCTGTCAATAGACTGATTAGTACCCATGCTATCACTCCGTCGTCAGTATGGCCCTTGCTACCATTAGGTATAGCCAACTCATCCTACTACTTGATGATGTAACCCATGACTTCCCGGCTATGCTACGACAGTTGCAAAAGTTTGCCTCGTGCTTGTGTGCTCGTATTGAATACCTGTTGAATATCTGTTGGCAAGTCTATTAAGTAGTTCATCAACTAACAGACTCCAGAGTAGCGGAGACAATACACCCCCTTGGGGACAGCCTTTGATGGTTAAGCCTGTTACAGTGCAGTCATGCGTTGATGCCGTGGCTTGTTTAGACCCTAGCAGTGAGAGTATCCACCTGCTAGTAGTTGGGTCTGGGTCCCTCCTCAAGAGGGCAGCCCTTATCGCATCATGGAATGTGCTACTTCCAGGAGCCGGTATCAATGCTTCAGCAGAACAAGGATTCGGAGCATTCGATCAAGAGGAAGCCAACCATGAGCGAATGAGATCGCAGTGTCCCAACCATCGGGCGATGTCAAAGATTTTTTGTGTCAAATATGGGGAACATATGAGCAAAAACAACAATCTCAAATTGAATTATATTTTTAATGAAATAAATTTGAAAACTAAGCCAAACTAACTAAAGTATAGTCGTTTAATATCGGATGCAAGAGAAAGTTTTTGAGAGTTATTTTTTAAATTAAAGGTCAATTGATACCTCTGCTTAGTTGGAGCACTTTAGTACTCAAGCAGAAAGTGTTAAAAGATTTGAATATATTTGATTGTTCATTATAGTTTTTAAGTGACAGGCTACTAAAGACAACAGTAAGAAATCAAATCACATAAATTCCACATTATCCGGCCAGACATAAAAATAAAGTTAATAAGCTGATATAACTATACAGCACATCCTGTACAAATACTTACTGTATAGCATCACACCATTAATTATCTATCAATACATCATATACATAAAAATATAATAAGTATACTTTATTTTTTAGCTATGCTTTAATTAACCCGTTATTTTTTATTGTATATGGATTCAAACAATTTCATTTTTTGAGATTCAAAAGAACATTTCATGTACTTTAAAATATTTATAAAGAATACTCAAAATGCAACAACTTTCCATTATTCGTTTACTTTTGTACAGGTGCTCTTGTGTTTTAAAAAGCTTTACATATATATACATAAATTATGGTTAATTTAAAAAATTAAATACACCCATTTCTCGCTTTACGGCCTATATACGTTCCACGAAACTTGGCCATAAAGCGAAAAGCCATATAAGGAATCACTTATTCTAATACAATAAATAAATCATACAAATTCCATGGAATCGGTTCAAATTTGTTAAAAAATACATACATAGCAAATACATACATTTGTACATCAAATAATAACAGTCTCCAAAAACCAACAATAATCTATAAACAAAAATTAAACAACTTCATGTTACAAAAAATATATATATACATAATTTTTTTTAAATGGCTTTGATCCGAACACAATGAAGAAATGATAACCTGCAGATTATTGTCATCATTTTTCGCTGGTAAGGATGGGCTTCAAAAAATTGTGCAACGTAAAGCTTGCCTTGCTTTATTGTCTATTTCTATTTATTACAACTAATACCTGAGTTAATTGCTCGATTAACTTTAACGCTACGTTGGACTTCAGGACCGCTTTCATGGATAATTGCTCGAAATAGGAAAAAGCTTTCGAAAAAGTGTTTGATGTTAGATGTTTGGATACAACAGACACTGACTCTTCAGCATAGATATATCAACATCGAAAAAAAGTTTTTTTTCAGTTGTAGCGAAACATTTTAGGCCGTAAATCGAAAACGTGCCTTAATTAAAAAGGGCCATTATAACAGTAGCATAGCGTGGTATGGGTATACCAGGAATAACCAAGCTTAAACAAGACTGGTATTGAAAGATGGTACTGGAAAATAATAAAGTATTGAATTATATGTTTGATTAAATGAAATAAATCATTATTGTAACATACCTTATAGATTATGGTCTTAATTTATTTTTAAAATTTTCGAATGTATTTTTCATTCCATCTTGAACATCATTATGAAGCATAGTAGCATCGTCCTCCCTTTCGTAGTCGTAGTCGTAAACCAAAAAGAGTATTAACCCAGCAATGATTACGACAAAAAAGCACCCAGTAAATAACGAAATGAGAATTTTGATTGCGCACTTGAAGCAGCTGAAATGAATGTTTGAGAATTTTATTGTAAGAGAATCAGTCTAACTTATTAATTCAAAAAAGGTAAATATTCAAACGTAAAAACGGACGTTGTCCAAGGAATGTATAATTCTGGTTTCTAAAACTTCACAATTATTTATTAATTAATGAATCTTGTTAATTTTTTTGTTAAAGAGTCTTAAGAAGTTCACTTAATAGTAGAAAAATAAGAAAAGAAATGAAAGTCAATAATAAAGTCCTTTTTTTCGCAAAAGAAGTTAAAAAATTTAAATTATTTCCTGTATCCAAACAGTTTATTGACATACAGTATATATTTATATGCACTAGGATATACACACACACACACGCAAAGGGCAACCAAGTGTTTTATGGGTAAATTAAACTTACCAGCACATTACGTGAGTTTTCTTAGTTTTACACATTTTCCTTTGATTTTTAGGTTTGCTGAAATAAATATTAAATTAATAAACAACTTGTATTTTATCAAATGTTTTGCTTATTGCGAGCTAACGCAGCCGCACACAACCCACCGCTTCCGAAGTTGGATATATACTGATAACAAATATAGTCTGACAGCTCTCCGGCGGCAATTTGCGTCCTGTGAGTCGAGCGAAAAGTGTGTAACACTTATACATACGAGCATACACACACGTACACCAGTATAAGCACAGCTGCTGCTGCGAGAGAGAGAGAGAGAGAGAGAGAGAAGATAATCTCAGTCGTTGAGTTGCCTTCTACTTGACAGATTCTTAGCGCAGTATTTTCAAAGTACATTGAGAAAAAATGTTCTGTACATTTGATTATTCGAGTAAGGTTGTCATAGATCTCGTTAACTATTTGCTTAGTGAAATATTTATTAATTTATTACATAAAAAAAATAGAAAAACCCTAATTATATTTTTGTAAAGCACGTAAATTTGAAAATTACAATTGTTAATATATCCCATATTTATATTGTGTGGTTAGAAATACAGTTGCCAGATGTAGTACAATTGTACCAAAAATTGTTTACCAAAATTATAAAGCTTTTATAAGTTCTGTATTTATTAAACAATTATTGTTATTAAAACTAAATAGTGAAATAAATTTGAATTTAATATTCTGATAATAGAGAATACCCCTCATTTGGTTTGGACAGCGAATGCAAAAAAATATTTTTAAAATTAATAAATTTAAAAAAAAATTGGTATTTCGTTTAACTACAATAATGTCTTGCCGGCACACGGATGAATGCAGAAGACAATTGAACGGTTGCGTAGAAAATTCTTTAGGCCATACATAGACATACGTGGTCCCTACCCTAGGAGTAAAAAGGGTCATATTGCCTGGCCTGTTTATAGTCCTTGATCATTTTAGTCGGTATCATTGGTTATGTCCACTTAAAAAATTTAATACTACGTCGATCACAGATTTCTTACTAAAGCACATTTTTCATTGTTTTGGAGTCCCCGAGACAGTATTCATCGACTATGGATCTCAATTAAAAGCATAGAAATTCGAAGCGTGTATGACCAAACATGTCATTCGGCACACATTTACTATTCTTTATTCGCCTCAGAGCAATGCAGCTGAACGAGTAAATCGTTCCTTATTGGCGGCAATTAGATTGTATATCCAAACAGATCAAAGAGATTGGGATGTGTATCTTAATCAGAACTCTTGATCACTCCGTTCTTCATTGCGCCAATCGTTAGGATGCTCTCCGTATTTTATTTGGTCTGGACATGATTAATCGTGGAGAGGATTATAAATTACTAAAGAGGTTGTCCTTATTAGAAGAGCTAGTAAATTTAATCAGAGAAGATTTAAGATGTTAAGGGATCAAATCAAGGCAAACTGTAATAAGGCTTATGAAAGGAACAGAAATCAGTATAATTTGAGATCTAAACCAGTTTCCTTCCGAGAGTGTCAAGAAGTGTTTCGAAGAAATTTTAACTTGCGTAATTATCGTCACAATTTTAACGAAAAACTCGCTTCGCAATTCACAAAATGCCGAATTAAAAAGAAGATTGGAAACGGCTTTTTTATTTCATTTGCTAGAAAACCTACAAGGAAGAGAAATAGGAACATATCACGCAAGAGATATTGGAATATAATTCCAGCTAATCTGACTCTTGATAGTCGCCAGAATTATATGCTGTTGTAATGGCCCCATAATCCACTTAATTTAATTTTATTGAATTGAACCGTACAAATTTACAATAACATAACACAATAAGAAAATCAGAAAATTAGAAACCATATACTTTGCCTCGGTACAAAAATAAAATCCGGTAAGGGAAATTTGTCGATCGTTAAATTTGAATTTTGGAACTCGCGCCCAAAGTTTAGCCGATACCGCCACCGTGCGATATATCGCAACGAATTCAACAGTAGGGTCTGTTATCGGCTGCACCACTGTTAACATTAAAGTCAATGTGTTTAACGTGAGCACCACTGTTAACAACTCTGCTGAAGAGAAGCTGCTGCTTCTTAGTTCCAGCTTCCTCCTTTTTTCTATTCGAGGTCGAGGAGCAAGAAGACGTGTCCCGCCACTTTATAATTACAAAATTATAAATTGAGAATTGGCAAGAAAGAAATCCAAATCTAACATTTTTTAAGCCATCCACGGCGGTGATCTTCTTCGCTGATCGGAGCGGAAAAAACGTTTACTGGAAAGGTAGTTATTGCGCGACAAATTTAAATTTATCACAACACTAAATTTTTCCCGGCACATGATTTTATTGGTAGGAGAGTATATTGTTAAAGGGCGAAAGGAAAACACATGGATTCCAAGCCCGGGATTGGCATATATCTAATACATGTCGTAGATTATTGTCGGTTTATAGTTCTGGCCTTAGCACTGTCTCCCAAGGCAGCACAACATTTTTTTCTGTGGTAAACCAAACCAAAAGAAAAAGCACAAAAAGCATATGTATATATAAAATAGAAACTCAAACAGACAAAAGTGTATTGATCGCAAAGAAAATAAAATAAACCTAATTTAAAAGGTCCTGCAGCTTAAAGCACAGAAGGCAAGTTAAAATTATAAATAATAAATATAAGAAGCAAAATTATGGTTAGTTATAAGTGCAATTTTTCTTTATCTGTGTTCTCAAAACAATTCAGTTCGCTGTGAATAAATAATCAAACTATTCAATTAAACCTGTGGACAATAGTCACCAAATGAAAAGTGTATATAACCTAGAAAACAACCATTTCATTCCATTAAAACAATATTCTTCCATATAAAAATAAATAAAAAGCCCATTCAAACACAATAAAACAAGCCCCGACCGAATCTACATTATCAAACAGAAACAAACACAACAATTAACAACAACAACACCGTTTACGAGAAGGCCTTCATCGTGCAGTAATTTGGGTGAGTGATTGTGTTGTTTGTCCCACTGCACATTTCATTACAATTATACATACAAAAAAATAATATAAAATAAATATATATAAAACACAAAAGTAAAAAAAAATTAAAACAAACAAACCGGCGGCAGCAACAGGCGGAACTATCCATCGCCGCCACCAAGGAGGAAATCGCTAGGGACTTCGCCTAATTAATTGCGTCGGATGCCGCCAATGCAATAGTGATGCTCATTTTGTCACTCAGTGATGCGCACTCTTAAGCCGATAAAGAAAAATAAATATTTTGTAATCTTTAAATTAAGTAGATAGATAAAATTGTACTACATATATAAGCGAATTTAGTGTTTGCCAACAAAATGTTAGGAATCACTATGTCACATGTATCACATGATTTGTAAATTAAATAGTCTGAAACAAATGAATATAAGGTGGTAAATTAATGTGATCGGGAGAGATGAGGGCATAAGAAACAAGCGAGAAAGGAATAATTGTGAAAGGGAATTTCTCCAGGAAATTTAGAGGAGGAATCATTAGGAAGGGAGGGACACGCAGGCTGTACAACATCCACACAGGTTTGATGGAAATATTTGTTTTTTTTTATTTATAAATGAATACAAATTATTTTAACTTGCCTCCCAATATATCGCGGTCGAACTGCCCCTGAGCCGATAGCTAGCCGGATGAGCGATATATTGGTGCTTTCGACAGGCAAGGCATAACAGCCTCTATGCGCGCAAAAAGCTGAGCTTAGAAAAGAGATTTTACGCAAACGGAGCATGCTCAAGGTTACCCTGCTAGCGATAGATCTCGTCAGGGAGCTTATATAAAGCAGCCAACTTTTTTGTGTCCACTTTTCATCCGGCGACTTTAGCGACCGCCAAAACAGGGTATAAAAGCGAGCTGATCCCAGCAAAAGGTCACCTTAAAATTTTGAAACGCGCAGGTACAGAACAAAGAAAACGGTCGGCAAGAATTTTTTTATTACGTGGCAGCTGTACAAATAAAAACATAAAATAGTGAAGAAATAATGCAAAACACCAAAACTTAAAAAAAAAAACCACAAGCTATAAAATATATTAGAAAAAGCACATGTTAAAATAATTACAAGAAAAAGAAAAACAACAAAATAATCTCGAAGATTGAACGTGCCACGCACCATCACGTGCCCGGCAAATGCGGCCTTAACATCCGAATTCTGGAATTCGACCGCACAACCACTCGAGAAGCCTACAGAAGACTTCAGAAGAAGCTCAGCTGCCCCCCATCGTTGCTCCGTGCCTATAGGAATAGAGCTCACATTCTTTCCCATCCCCTGGATTCGAGTATAACCTATTTGCAGTCGCAGCCAAACCGGCAAATTTATTTATTAATTACCAATAACATACTACCAAAAAAAATATAAAAATATAGTAAAAAAAAAAATGGGAAAGAAGACTCATGAGTCTGCATGAAATAAGTGATTAATAGTTAGAAAAAAATAGATATATAATAAGTAATGAAAGAAGCATAGTGATGTCTTCATAGGTCGTAGTCTTAAACATTTTTTGTTCAACACATAATAAGAAGAAAACTGTTTTTTTGTTTATCATGTGTGTGTTCTTAAAAGACCTTAAAAATATGAATACAATATTAAATGCCATTAAAATAATAAGAAAAATTAAATATGAAATGCCATGAAACATAACATACTAAAAGCCCCGGTAAACAGAAAAAAAAATCCTTTAAAATTCGATTCTAAAAAAAGTTTAAAATACATACAAAACAGAAAAAGTCAATTTTTTAAAGCAATGTGCATAAATATGCTCAGAACACAAAAATTAAATCGATAAAATTGACACAGGCTGTGTGTATGTGTAAGTGCAAAAATAATAAAATATTTGAATAATGAATTCAGTTTCAGTGAAAAACAAAAAATAAATTAATTAACAAATAAAAAAAAATAGAAAAACAATTATTTCATCATACACAAAAAAAATAATACCAAATAAAAATAAAAATTAAAAATAAAGATAAAATATATGAAATCAATTGAATTATTAAAATTATTAATGTTTATTTGCTAAAAATCTAAATGCCTTTTGAAATTTACAACCGAAATGATTTAATGGAGTAGAACATTTTTTTATTGGAAATCTAAAAACTCGCATTCCGAGATTCACTGTTTGGGTGGGCATAGACGGCGAGGATCGATCATCAACTCAGATCCTGCTGAATTTTGTAGACAGTCTAGTGGGTATCAGAACCTTCACCTTTAATATTAGTTACTTCTTCCGATTTTTTATTTGTGAATTTCGAAGTCTAGCACTTCCTATTTGATTCAGAAGGGACTCTATAACAATTGAACATTATGTAATAGAGCCATCCTGGTCTAAAGAACTTGTGGGATGGTTCGGGTGGGGCTGAGCTGACGCCACCAGGCGGGTCGCGGGTTGCGGATAGCGAACGGCCTCCCCCCGGAGAGGGGGAATAAATAATGCGAATAATACGAAATTCCTCGTAAATAAGCAGTCCCGGACAAGGCGCTTGTGTTGCCGCCTTTTAAAGTATAGCCTCACACAACCCCCATCTTATTACTTCCTTCCTACCCATCCTTATCCTCACATCTCACTCCGGGCCGCACTAAGACGTTATCTGTACCGTGCCGAGAGTCAGCTTGGCTGGGGACCCGGGCGAAAAACTTGACCAGTCTCTAACGGTGGGCTCAGGCAAATGGCGACCGCCTTTTGTAATTAATCTTAACCGAGTAACGCGGATCTCTGCCCGGGCGGACACATATTTCTCCGCAGCTCGTGGAAACACAATGAAAAATTCAGTAAACAAAACAAAAGTACCGCAGAATCTCCAGCACCAAGCGCTGCGAGGCAAAGCGCACAGCGCCCGAAGAGGAAGGATGAGTTCCTGCCACCGAGGGGTCAACCCGGTGGCTCCCTCTGCAATTCGAGGGTGAAGGTACAGCATCGGGGCAGCAGGTACAGCATCGGCGCCAGCTCCCAAGAAGCGCAGCAGCACTCTCACACCACCGGTGGCCACCCCCAGGAGGGTGTGCCCGCAGGTCAAGGGCGCTACTCGCGGCTCAGTGGCGGCAAAAGCGCCAGCCGAGAAGGGGGCAAAAAGCTTGCGCCTCCGTCCGAGCACATCGCGCGCATCGGCCATGAAGCCCAGCTCACCAACACCCACCGAGCCTCGATTGTCGTATACGGCAAAAAAGGTTAAGGTGGCCGAGTTGTCTGTGGATTTCCCACAGGCTATGCTCAGTAACGGAGACTTGTCTGTGTTGGAGGAGGCCATCATAGACGAGGTCATTGCGTCTGGAAGGTACATTGCGGTCTCATTCGCGGGTATTCATTTCCGGGTTGGTTCCTGGTCATTCAGTGCTCGGATGAGGCCAGAGCCAATTGGCTGTGAACCGCAGCGTCGCAGCTAGAATCATGGAAGGGCGTGCCCCTTGAATGCAAAGTGGGAAACGACTTACCGTCGCCTCACTGTTTCACGCTTTTCTGCCCTAGAAGTGTGGATCGGTCGACCGAATTCCTGTTGGTTCTGCTGAGGAACCGGAACAGGCTCGACACCGACACATGGAATGTGATTTCCAGGAGGAATGCGGGTCGAGGAGCCCTCCTGGTCATTGGAATAGATGAGCTTTCCAAAGACATCATCGTAGAGAAGGGGCACCAAATCTCCTTCCGTTATGGGACGCTTAAGGGGTAAGCGGATTAAAAAGGAGGGTTGGAGCAAAACCTCAGCCTGCTCCAATGGGCAAGGAGATCCTCAAAGTGGTTTCTCTTATCACATCAGACACTCCTGTCACAGAGCAGAGCAGTCGCACTGCGTAGCGCACCGACTTATTGGAGGACCTCGCAGAGGATGAGGAGACGGCAGAAGTGAAGCTCGGCCAAGAAGAGATGCTGGGGGTCGGGGACATGCATATGTCCTCACAGGAGCTGGCGGAGGAGCTGCAAGATGCAGCAGCAACGGACGTCGACATGAAGAGCAGCGGTGACGGGGCAACTCCAGGCCCCAATCACCGTGCCAGCTGGAGCCTCTCTAGTAGATGACTAAGGTCATCGACACAGGGCTGGCTTAGGCCACTAAGACCACACCGCGGTCGTGGCTACCGACGTATCCTTGGTTCCCTCCCCCTTTATTTTTTCCTTTTTCCTTAATTTCCGTTTCTCCCATTCCCCTTTTTTTTTATTTTTATCTTGATTATTCTTTTGGATATCTTCGTGGGCTTTCAGGGACCCTATAAATAAAATTCACGTAGTGTGCCGAGATATGTCAACAAAAATCCCGGCCGCTGACAGCGCTCTCTTTATGCAGCGCTCTCGCTCTCTTTGTGCAGCGCTCTCGCTCTCTTTGTGCAGCGCTCTGTCTCTCTTTGTGCAGCGCTCTCTCTCTCTCTTTGTGCAGCGCTCTCTCTCTCTTTGTGCAGCGCTCTCGCTCTCTTTGTGCAGCGCTCTCGCTCTCTTTGTGCAGCGCTCTGTCTCTCTTTGTGCAGCGCTCTCTCTCTCTCTTTGTGCAGCGCTCTCTCTCTCTTTGTGCATCCCTCTCTCTCTCTGTGCATCTCTCTCTCTCTCTCTCTCTCTCTCTCTCTATCTCCCCCTCTCTCTCTCTCTCTCTCTCTCTCTCTCCCTCTCTCTCTCCCTCTCTCTCTCCCTCTCTCTCTCCCTCTCTCTCTCCCTCTCTCTCTCTAGAAAAAACAAAACGTTTGGCTTCTAGTCTAAGAAGAATCAGATTTTTTAATTTAGAATTGTTAACCACAATTATTCACATTCATCTTTTTGATATAATTAAAATGACTCAGTAACATTATTGTTCGAAGTATTTTCTGATAGAATATCCAGGAGTGACCAAAGTAGAACAATTTCTTCTTTACTCCTCTTGGTAAACACAGTTAATAACAAATTTAGCTACTGAATTTCAGTTGAATGGCTCAATTAGCCAAAGTAGCGTGGCCATCTCTACACGCTATTGCGTGACTGACCTTCATAAACATTTTGCATTTACCTACTGTTCTATTTTTTAGAAGTATCTATTTAAATATCTAAAAGGTCTGAGCTTTTCAACACACTTCTCGTTTTGTAGATGTTTAAATTTATACTAACTTAAGATTGGCTTAAGCCTCCTACTGGGAATCATCCTCCACCTGCGTGTTTTACTGATTACCCCCACAAGAATTTTTAAAAAATTTTCCATTTGAAATCTTAATTTTGATTTCAGTGTTGCTAATTTGAAACTCTTAAGTCATAACAATAACGTTAATATCATTACGTGAAGTAATCCTAATAAAAAGTGGATGGAAAAAATTAAAAATACCAATGCAAATTTTACAAAATGATAGATGTGAAAAGTTTGCTTAAAATTTATTGTATTAGAATATCGCAATTGTAATTCGCAAATCTCTGCATTTTTTACACGCCTCCGTAGGTGACTTCCATTTTACTAATGTTCGCAGCTGAATTTTTTCTCAATATGTTTAAAACACAAAATCGAAAAAAATTTAAACAAAAAAAAAAGAGCAATTGAACAGCACCGGAAATATTTCAAAAATCAACAAAGAAGAGCTCCTCTATCCGCCTAAGATGTGATATTCTTGCTTCATAATAAATTTTAAAAACTTTGTAGGGGGCATTATAACAGTTGGAAGTGACTATTGTACAGCCTGCAGCAAAATACAGAAATATTTCGTCTTTAAGCTTCCAATTTTCATAAGACTATCTTTACAACCAATAGCATAGAAATAGGTGCTCCGTCACCGATTCTAGTTTATTAAAGCTTGTAAAAAATGTATTTATGTCTACATCTATAAATACATATTTTGCCAGAGACGTCACCGTTGATGCGACAAAATTATGATAGTCAAAAAAATGTTCAACCCTTGAGCACGCGACATTTACACTTAGAGAAAAAAAATGCCTTTTAATAAATCGCAATGAAAACTGGAAAGATCTTCTTTTACAAAAAAAATTTTAAATATACGAAAACAAATTTCGGAATCGAATCCCCGTAAAATCGCAAGTTTTTTAAATCACATTAATTAATTAATTAAATGTTCCTACAATGGCAAAGTAATGATAATAAATAAATACATATATGTAATAAAAAAGCTATTATTTATGGAACAAATATAAATTAAAAAAATCAACACAATGGAATTTAGATAAATCAATAAAACAAAATTATACTGATTTTTATTAAGGCACAACCTTCCATTTTAGAAATATACTTTCTAAATAATACGGCGAGTAAGGTGTTTTCTCACATTCAGGAAGACTTTTTCTGAGTGTATTCAGTGGGTGCTTATGCATACAAACATTGAATTGGCGCCCAGCTGTCGGCAAGCTCAAGAATATCCTTGGTGAATTGTTTAACGAGGGTGGAGGGAAATAGCAAAACATAGTTATGTATTTTATATATTGCCTCGCCCGACTGGAGCCGGGACTTGCTGGAGCCAGACAAATACGCATTTTAGTCCGCATACAGACAAACTTCATACATATCTTGGAGTATATAAGTATTTAAGTAGAAAATAGGGGTGACAGTGCACACTGGGTCAATGGCAATTTTGTGAACGATTGTTTGCCTTGTAATCTATATCGTATAATAGTTCGATATCAAAGATTTTTGTCTCAAAAAGGCGTGGTCGGATTGGTCTTAAAGTTTGTCTGATTGTTGTACATTTTCCAATTTATGCCACAAATAAGCATCGGCATTGGCATCAAAAACAACAATCTCAAAATTAAATGAATTAATTAGTAGTAATAGTAAATTCGAAGTTATTTTTTAAATTAAAAATCAGAGGTCAATTGAAAACTATGCTTAGTTGGAGCACTATAGCCCTTTAGTAGAAAGTGCTAAAAGATTTGAATAAATTTGAATTAGGTTTTTGCATCATAGTTTTTAAGTGAATATGCTATTAATGGGAACAGGAAGAAACCAGACGCACACACTTGAAGTTTTTGTTAAATAAAATCAAATCACATAAATTCCACATTACCCCGTCAAACATAAACATTTTCTGTTGCTTAGCAGTTTTCTAAAAATAAAGTTTATAAGCTGCTATAACTGTTTGTATGAAGCACATTCTGTACAAATAATTACTACACGCATCACATCTAATTATATATCAATACATCATATATGTAATAATATGTTAAGAAAGTAAACTGATTTTTGGCTATGCTTTAAAACGTTATTTTTTATTGTATATGGATTCAAATAAATTAATTTTTTGAGATTCAAAAGAACATTTCGTGTACATCAAAACACACATAAATATTTATCAAACCTTATACTGTATTTATAAAGAATACTAAAAATGCAAAAACTTTCCATTATTCGTTTACTTTTGTACAGCTGCTCTTGTGTTTTAAAAAGCTATACATATAAATAGCATTTGTCGTGAAAATTTTGGTTAATTTAAAGGATGAAACACCAGGCATAAGCAAGCTTAAACACGGCTGGTATTGAAAGATGGAGCTGAAAAAAAAGGTATTCAATTATATGTTTGAATAAGTTCAAAAAATTATTTTCAGCAACATACCTTATAGATTATGGGCTTAATTTATTTTTTAAATTGTCGAATGTATTTTTAATCCCATCTTGAATATCATTATGAAGCTTAGTAACTTCGTCCTCCTTTTCGTAGTAGTAAACAAAGTAGACTATTAATCCAACAATTATAAAGATCACCAAGAACGCACTGATTATCGAAACAAGAACGTTGAGTGCGCAATTGAAGCAGCTGAAATGAGAGCATTAGAATATTATTGTAAAAGAATCAGTGTAACTTATTAATTCAAAATAAGTAAAGTAAAAAGTGATATAAGCAAACATTAGTACTGAAAATGAGATTATCATGCATAGCTGTATATTTTTACACATTTGATGAATGGTCGTTCTACTTGTTTTTAGAAAAATTTAGTCAAAATGTGTAAAAAATGGGATGCCATTTTTTTCAGTGTTTCATACATCTAATCCATTTTTTTTATTATTTAACATTTTTATATATATTGAGGTCATATACCATTTTGAATTACCGAACCAAGTTCTGAATGGAAGCTTCTGTTTTCCCCTATATAACAAAGCGAGTTTAAATATAAAAAAATTGCAATTTTAGATTATTTAAATACTTCCAGATTCTCACTAACTTGCAAATCCAATGGTTCTGAAATTGTGATAAAATTTAATTTTTTCCCAAACTTTTTTAACTGGCAATTACTTTTTTCAGAGACTGAAGGGTTCAGAACACAATTCAATACAAGACTGTAAACCCCTGATTTGATTAATCATAGTTTCTTTTTTTAAAAGAAATTTTTTTGTCATGTATATAGCTCAGTTTATATACATCCACAACTTAACTCTACGCTTTTTGATAATCGTAAATATACACAAAATGCGAAATATAAACAAATATTATTATATTACTTATAATAAAAAAGTGTTCAGCCCTTGTCTAAAAGCGACTTCTGGTCACTTCTGTGCTTCCGCATTAAAATGTTATGTTGGCGTCCAGCTGTCGGCTAACTGAAAGATATTCGCGGTGAGCTCATTTACCAGGGGCGAGGAGAGACAAGTAGTAAAACATACTAAGTAAAATTGTCTCGCCCGAGTGGAGCCGGAACAAGCTGGAGCCAGGCAAATACGCATTTAAATTCAAATACAGACCGATGTATGTATGTATGTATGTATGTATGTATGAATGAAATGTATACATGAAGTTAGGGATGATAGTTTGGGTTAACAATGCGTAACGTTGCTCATGTGTATCAAGATAAGATGTATATACACATACACAAGTAGTATTGTTATATTGTCATAAGGACATACTAGCTTATGTGTTCGTCATATATTTCATAGGGGATGGTTTAATTATAGTTGTAGAATATTTTTGTATATTTTAATTCACTATTGTATAGCGAATTTTTGTAACTTGTAAATTGCGGCTGCTCTTAACTAAGACTGTAAATTTAACTGAAGTGAAAATTAAGCTATTTACAGTGTTGAGAGAAAGAGAAGGATATAGTGAGAGGATTTGGATATTATGTTAATTATGCTAATATGACTTGAGCTTATTTTATATATAAACCAACCAAAAATCAATTTTTTTATTTCAATTTCGAGCTAATTATAATTAACATTTATTTTATTAAGTTAATGTCAACTTAAGTCAGTCGACATAGATTGATTTAAACTAAAAATAAAATTTAAAATTTAATTTAATTTAAAACAAGTAAGAGTGCTGTAGTCGAGTGAGCTCGACTACGATTTACCCTGAACCCTTCTGTTAAATATATTCTAAATCTATTGGCAAATTTCCCTATAATAAGTTTTGCGTCCAAATGTGAGCAGGTCTGCTAATGCACTCATTTCTTATAGCAAGCAGAGGCACTGAAGAGTAAAAAAAAACAAGCAGCGCATGTTTTTATTCACAAGCCCGAACTGATCCTAGCTGACTGGCAACAAACACGTACATATACATATATACATACATATATACGTACACACAATCGTAACGGGGTAACGGGGGTCTGCAGAATACACACAGGCATGTTGACGCTCGCATCGGTTATCATGTCATCTCTTTCTCACACTTGCGCTCGCATATTGATGCATACAGAAAATGCTTGCGGCTGCTGATAGAAATGTTTCTTTACCGATCTTGATAAAATTTGGGGTAGTTGATCAATAATATGCATATGTAAATTCTTTATAAATTAGGAGACTCTGTCTTTAAAAGTGTAGCATTTATTGCTATAAGAAATTTAAATGTATTTATAATCGAAAAAGGGAGGAAGTTATCGATAAAATAATGCAAACTTGATATGCGCCTAGTATACGAGAAACTATATTCAAAATTATAAGTTTCTAGCTCTTAGTCTTTGAGATCTGTGTGTTCATAGACAGACGGGCATGGCCATATGGACTCGGCTGTTGACCCTGATCAAGAATATATATACCTTATGGGGTCGGGGAAGCTTTCTTCTGTCTGTTACATACATTTTCACAAAACCATTAAACCCTTTTTACCCATTTTTAATGGGTTCAGGGTATAAAAATAAGAAATATTGACAAGATATTAAAGTAAATACTTAGACTCCGATACTACTTTTAATTCTAGTTATCAAGTGAATTGTTGCATATAAAAGGCAACAATGGATCATTTAATTACCATTTATTTATTTATTTAATGTCAACTAAAATCAGTCGACAGAAAAAAAAAACCATAAGCAAAAAATTGATAAAATTAAAAATAAAATTTAATATTAGATTTAAATTAAAATACTCAGATTTCCGGTGGTATTCAATGCATGAGTATAAATACAAGTATAAGAGCCAAAGATCAGGACACCTGCATATATTCTCATTCCGTAGGGCTGCTTGTGTTTTTGATTTTGCTTGCACACCTAATGCATAATAACAACGATTCACGCATACAAGCATACACACACGGGGACACGCATACATATGTACTCATTTGGGCGGCAAATCGGAATTAGGCATGGACAGGTATGCAGGTAGAAACGGTTGATTCTATTTACAACTTCATTGCCTTAATAAGCTACTGCCTGTGTGTAGTATTTGTGTATGTGTGTAAGTATAATGACGACGTATATACACACAATATATGCAATTGTTTACTGTAATTTCCGACTATGATAACATGAAAAACAAACTGTTGGTGCACTAAATTTAAAGAATGCATATGTGTATGTGTGTACATTTATATTTCGTATGTATGCATGTAAGTATGTGTGTGTGCACTTGTTTATCTACTCATTCAACTGTCATGCTTGTATCACTTTCACTTTACTCGTGCACATTTTATATGATATTAGTGTTGGTAATTAAATTAGCTTTTCAATTTGCATGTGCAGTCATCCCCTAGACACAAAAGCTCTAGAAAAGTGCTCGATGGGTTGGGCTGAACATGTTTATACATGCATGCATATCTATATGTATGTACTTAAAGAAGTGTTTACGCACATTTTCATATATATTTATATTTATATGCACATACATTTATATACACACACACAGGCAAAGGGCAAACAAGTGTTTTTTATGTAAACTAAACTTACCAGCACGCTACGTTACCAGCCAGACATTTACACATTTTGCTTTCGGTTTTAAGTTTGCTGAAATAAATGTTAAATTAATAAACTACTTGTATTATATTAATTTTATTGCTTATTTCGAACTAACGCAGCCGCCCACAACCTACCACGACTGAAGTTGGAGAGAAACTGAAAACAAATGGTGTCTGGCAGCTCTCCGACTGCGGCGGCAATTTGCGTTCTGTGAGACGAGCGAAATGTGTGTGAGTGAATATATTTATACATACGAGCATACACACACGTACACCAGTATAAGCACGGTTTACTGATCTAAGGCAACTACTCATTGTTCGCAGTAGCCGAACACAATACGCTACTCACATAGACACGAGCCGAAGTAGCCGCAGCAGCTGCTGCTGCAGCGAGAGAGAAAAAATAAACTCAGTCATTGAGTTGCCTTCTACTTGACAGATTCTTAGCGCAGTATTTTCAAAGTACATTGAGAAAAATTTTTCTGTACATTTTATTATTCGAGTAAGGTTGTCATAGATCTCGTTAACTATTTACTTAGTGAAATATTTATTAATGTATTACATAAAAAAAAGATAGAAAAAACCTAATTATATTTTTGTAAAGCGCGTAAACTTGAAAATTACAATTGTTAATATATCCCAAATTTATATTGTGTGGTTAGAAATACAGTTGCTAGATGTAGTACAATTGTACCAAAAATTGTTTACCAAAATTATAAAGTTTTTGTAAGTTCTGTATTTATTAAACAATTATTTAATTGTTATTAAAACTAAATTGTGAAATAAATAATATTCTGAAATTACTAATAGAGAATACCGCTCATTTGGTTTGGTCAGCGGATGAAAAAATTTTTTTTTTTAGTAAATTAAAATAAAAATTTTGAATTTTCATTTAACTTCAACAAATATGTATAGTACAAATTAAAAGTTGGCCTTGTTATTTCAGAAAACTTAATTTGTTTTATGGTAGAAAGTATTTTCTTTAATTTATAAACGGTCAGGGACTCGAAATAAGTGTTTTAATGCATGTACTGCATAATTTATTAATTCTTAAATTAATAATTCAATTTATGATTATTCTTAAATTTCATTGAAGTATATTAAATGCAAAATTGAAAAGATCGAAATTAAATCAAAACCAGAAGAAAACTCAAACAATATTATTAAGACCGGAATAGCCAATATATTATAACGGTACAGTTTCGGTTCTGAGTGACGCTATATATTACATATAAAATACACATAACGAGTAAATCTCGTCCGGATACTTTTGTAAACAAATGGTTAATCTCAGAATGATAAGACAGTGGAAGACGACTCTTATCGTGCCGAGATTATAAAGTTTTTGTATAGAAAAAGTCATCGTTCGACCGATTGTTCCAATGGCTGCCATTAGTTTACTAAAATACCAGAACTGGAACAGGAAATTAAAAAAGCAGCGGAAGCTGTAATTTTCACAAAATTTATATTTTCTTTTATACTAGTTAAATGTTGATAGCGAAATAGTAAATGAAAAAGAATAGGGGAACAAAAACGTTTTTCCTGATAGAATTTGCTCTCTAAACGATATAATAACAACAAAATGTGTGATATGTTGTTGTTTATAAAAAAAAAAAAAACAGTAATTTTTTATTGCATGTAAGGATGTAATTCTTATTTCTAATGACCCTCTCATGTGGTAGACCAACCTCCACACCGTGCTGCTCTAGCACCAAACAGGAGAGTGCCTCATGCACAAAAAACTCCGGCTTTGAGGCAGGGGAGAGTGATGGTCGGTCCACCCGACCACCACGCCCAGCAACGAACGCTGGGAGGCAGGGCGCACAGCGCCCTAAGAGGAAGGAAGAGTTCCTGCCACCGAGGGGTCAACCCGGTGGGCTGGATGACCCGAACCGGAAAAATCTCTGCGGTTCAAGGGAAGCGGCTACGGCACCAGCGCCAGCTCCCAAGAGGGTGTGCCCGGAGGCCAAGGGTGCTGCTCATGGCCCGGGGGCGGCGAAGATGACGGCCGAAAAAGGAGCAGGCTTGGATCTCCGTCCGAGCACATCGCGTGCAGCGGCCACGAAGCCCAGCTCGCCAGCACCCACCGAGCCCCGATTGTCATACGCGGATATGGCAAGAAAGGTAATAGTGGCCGTGTTGCCTATGGATTTCCCACGGGCAATGCTCAGTCGCGGAGACCTTTCTGTGTTGGAAGAGGCCATCATAGACGAAGTCATTGCGTCTGGTGGGGATGTTGCGGTCTCATTCGCGGGCATTCATTTCCGGGTCGGTTTCCTGGTCATTGAGTGCTTGGATGAGGCCTCAGCCGACTGGCTGAGAACCGCAGCGCCACGGTTAAAATCGTGGAAGGGCGTGCCCCTTGAATGCAAAGTGGGAGACAACATTCCGTCGCCCCACTGCATCACGCTGTTTTGCCCCAGAAGTGTGAATCGGTCGACCGAATCCCTCTTGGTTCTGCTGAGGAACCAGAACAGGATCGAGACCGACACATGGAAGGTGATTTCCAGGAGGAACGAGGGCGAAGGAGCCCTCCTGGTCATCGGGATAGACGAACTATCCAAGGACATCATTGTGGAGCAGGGACACCAGATCTACTGCCGCTATGGGACCATACCCGTAAGCGGTTTAAAAAGGAGAGCTGGAGCTAAGCCTCAGTCTGAGCCAAGTGGCAGGTTGGCTGTCAATGTGGACACCACAACCACAGACGACACTCCTGCCACAGTTCAGAGCAGTTGCACTGCGCGGCCCACCGATTCGGTGGGGAACCTCGCAGAAGATGAGGAGTTGGCGGACAGAACGCTCTGCCAAATAGATATGTTTGGAGATGAGGATATGTCCTCACAGGAGCTGGCGGAGGAGCTGCTGGATGCAGCAGCAGCTGACGTCGAAATGACGTGCAGCGGTGACAGGGGCAACTCCAGGCCCCAATCACCGTGTCAGCTGGAGCCTCCCCAGCAATAGATGGCCAGAGTCACCGGCACAGGGCTGGCTCAGGTCAACATCCACCGTGTTAAGGCCGCCTCGGCGGTCTTAGCAAGGATGTTTACCAAACAACACCTTGGGCTGGCCCTAATACAGGAGCCATGGGTGCACAATGGCATTAAAGGCCTGTACACGGCAGACTCGAAGGTAATCTGGGATCGGAGAGATCCAGCACCCAGAGCATGCATCATGGTAAGGAAGAGTATTAACTTTACTATCCTTTCAGAATTTCTGACTAGAGACTGCGTTCATATATTGGTGCGGACCAAGGGTAGCGCGGTCTCTATGGCTATGGTGTCTGCGTGATGAAGCCTGCCCCCCACAAGAGATACAAAAACTGGTGGATTACTACAGGAGAGAGAAAATCTCAGTGCTCATCGGATGCGATGCCAATGCGCACCAATGGGACAGCAGCGACATCTATTTGAGGGGTGAATGCCTAATGGATTTTATATTTAAATATAATCTAGAATTATGCAATGTCGGATCTACACCGACATTTGTAACTAGAATCAGGGAGGAGGTGCTAGACATCACCCTGATTAGTCGGTCCCTAAAACCTCACCTTAGGGACTGGCACGTTTCCCAAGAGGAATCTATGTCTGATCACAGAACTATCCTATTTAAGTAACAATTAAATACGGATAGTAGTATACCAGGTCGCAACCCCAGGAAAACCAACTGGGAAGGTTACAAGTCGGCCTTAGGGCTCTCCCTAGCCAACGGGTTATCTGGTATACCCAGAGACGCGCTAGAGCTGGACAGGGCTATTGGTGACCTCAAGAAATGCATAACCAATGCATTTGAGGATAACTGCCCGGTAGGGAAAATGTACATGGAGAAAGATAGCCCATGGTGAAACGACAGCCTAGAAAGGCTGCGCGTGACCACACGTCGCCTCTTTAATAAAGCAAAAAGAGACGGAATATGGGAGCAGTACCGTGAAAGCCAATAAGGAAGAACTACAAACTACAAACGGAAGAACTACAGAAACTTCTGCGAAAGCATAGTCAGCACAAGCGAAGGCGCCAGCCTCCATAGAGCACTGGCGAAACGAACGCCTGATGCGAACCTTGCACTAAAGCGTGGGGATAACTCCTTCACGAGCAGTAATTTGCAAAAATTAGTATTACTTTTCGAGACGCACTACCCAGGAAGTACACCCCTGCAGGAAGAGGCTATCGAAAGGGAAAGTAGATACAGGCCGTCAACTGACGACTGGGCATGCGCCAAGTCGACAATCACAAGGGAGAGACTTAATTGGGCAATTGGAACATTTCAGCCGTATAAGTCCCCTGGAATGGACGGCATATCGCCAGCCTTCCTTCAAACGGGACAGGAAATACTCCTCTCCCGTATTAGGAAAGCATTAGTAAGTAGCCTAGCCCTCGGATACATACCGGGCGCATGGAGGAAAGCTAGGATAGTCTTCATCCCCAAGGCAGGGAAGAAAGACATTACCAGCCCAAAGTCCTTCAGACCCATCAGCTTAACATCGTTTTTATGAAAACGTTGGAAAAGCTGGTGGACTACAAAATCAGAAGAATTTTGCTTAAGCGAAGGGCGCTGCACCCAACGCAGCATGCATACAGAGTAGGCAGGTCCATGGACACAGCACTTTATCAGCTGCGACGTACTTTGAGTGCGGCAATTGATAATAAGGAAGTAGCACTGTGCGCCTTCTTAGATATAGAAGGTGCCTTTGATAACACATCTCACGAAGCAATCAATGCTACCCTCTAGAGAAGAGGCCTGGACCATACTACCAGCAGATGGATACTCGCACTGCTACGGTCCAGGCAAGCCACGGCATCATTATTTGATAACACTGTAACAGTCCTAACCACCAAACAGACTTGCTAACAGTGGTATTCAATGTCAAGGTTTTGCCGATGGCATAGCGCGAGGCAAATTTGAAGAATCACTCTGGGACATAGTCCAGTCAGGGCTAAGGATAATGTATGACTGGTGTATGGAGGTTGGACTCAACCTAAACCCTACGAAAACAGTCATCGTCCCCTTTACCAGACGACATAGGTTACAGAGGATGAGACAAATAAGGATCTCAGGGACCCTACTACAAACGAGTAGGGAGGTCAAATATATGGAGTCACATTTGACAGCAGGCTTAACTTTGGCACCCATGTACAAAACACGATATTAAAGTGCTCCAAGACGCTTTATAAATGTCATAGTATTGCCGGTAAATCATGGGGTACATCACCAAAGATATTAAGATGGCTATACCTGATGGTAGTAAGACCCATGTTAACCTATGGGGTGGTAGCATGGGGTGATAGGGCGCGGCTGATCACCGTGGAGAACAAATTACAAAAGTTGCAAAGAATGGCCTGCGTATGTATGACAGGAGCTATGCGCACCTGCCCAACAATGGCCCTTGAAGCCTTAATGGAGCTCACACCGGTCCACCATATCATAAGGCTCAAGCAGAAAGCCACGCTTCTAAGGATATCGGCAGAAGGAGTTGGGGGCAACCATATCCTAAGCCATAGTGTTGGGTTTTAAAGCGGCAAAGTTGATGCACTAGGTTTGGCGGTTAGACTAAGAAGAACTTTTATTCAATGTATTCTTAAGTTAAGGTATCAAGCGCAGTATCGATATTTTCTGTTATTAACATTAGTAATCGGAATGTTGTATTGATCTTTTACGTATTTTCAACACTCCCTCTCAATACACATTATTGACAATTAATTTGAGACCAAGCAATCTATTACAATTTTCATGTTTTGACTTGCTCAAATTCTTAGTTAAGATATCTGCCATCATTTGAGTCGTTGGACAATATTCCAGCTGAATCACAAGCTTATTAAAAACTTCTCGCACGAAGTGATAACGAATATCTATATGCTTGCTTCTTGCATGGTAAACTGGATTTTTAACTAAGTTCAAGCCCTCAAATTATCGCCATGAATTACAATACTTTTCATATTTCTGTATATGTTCATTTCGTCACATAATTTCAGAATATAAACAGCTTCTTTAGTTGCTTCCGATATTCCCATATATTCGTCTTCAGTACTACTTAGTGCTACTGACGACTGCTTCTTGCTTTCCCATGAGAATACGCTACCGCCAAGAATGAATGCGTATCCACAGTGTACGACTTTCCGTCCGTGTTATCTCCACCCCAGTCCGCATCAACGTAGCCTTTCATGGGATTTCCAGTTTTAGCATATGTTATGCCCATTGAAGACGTCGTCCTCAGATATCGCAGCACTTGTTTTGCTGCTGCCCAGTGCTCTTGGTGGGGATCCGTATTCTGTTGAGACAGCTTACATACTGAATGTAAAATGGCAGGTCTGGATGTAACTGTCAGATACATTAATGATCCGATCAATGATTGGAACTCTGCCTGGTTGACCGTTTTGCATTGTTGGCTCTCACATTTGGTGGTGTACCCGGACGCCAACGGATGCTGGCCGACACGCTTCCATGCCAAACTTCTTAAGCAGCTGCAACAGATGCTGCTGGTGGGTGATCGTTATCGCCCCTATTATGCCCTTCCTGTTGATTTCCACACCAAGGAAATTATGTATAGGGCCCTTGTCAACCACCTGGAAAAATCGAGACATGCTTTCTTTTATACTGGCCAACTCACCAATATCTGATGAACATATCATCATATCATCCACATATACTGCGATTATGTTTATGTTGTTTTGTGTGTGCCTAGTATATACACACAGCTAGCTTGGACAGGCCGAAAACCCAATTTTTGTCATCATCTCGTTCAGCTTTTTCTTCCACATCCGTCCAGACTGTTTTAGCCCATATAAGGACTTTCGAAGTTTAAGAACAGACACTCCTTGTTCTTCAAACATACGGGGCTACTTCATGAAAACATCCTCCTGCAATTCTCCATTTAGATATGCCGTGGATACATCAAGTTGGTGCACATGTTGCTCCAGTTCAGCTGCTATGGCCAACACCATCCTTATTGTCGCATATCGCACTACTTGCGAAAACGTTTCGTCATAGTTCACTCCGTGTTTCTGGCTGCAGCCCTTTGCTACTAGCCTAGCCTTGTATCGTTCTATGGTGCCATTTTTGTCACGTTTTAGTGCAAAGACCCATCTGCATACAATCGCCTTATAATTGGATGGTAATTCGGCTGGTTCCCAAGTTCCATTCACTTTCAGTGCTCCGAATTCTTGTGCCATGGCCTTTTGCCATTCGATCGCCTGTGGACTTTCCAATGCTTC
This sequence comes from Drosophila glabriapex, assembly GCA_035042305.1. Classification (NCBI taxonomy): domain Eukaryota; kingdom Metazoa; phylum Arthropoda; class Insecta; order Diptera; family Drosophilidae; genus Drosophila; species Drosophila glabriapex. The sequence goes on from JAWNLN010000060.1 coordinate 730,878, forward strand.
TTCCACAGTTTCTGGTGTTATGACGTCGTCACTGCTCAGAAGATTCAGCTTGTGCTTCTCGTCGTCTGGTCTTCGCCATCCGTGCCCACTGGTTCTTTCAAGTCGGTTACTTTTCTTGCTGATTTCTCTCTTATTGGTATCGGTGTTACCGTTATCTTCGCCGGTGCCTTTGCTGCTACCTCTGCTGGCTCTGCTGCTGCTTCTATTGGACTGCACTTTTGTAATTACCTTGCTCATTTACCACTGGCGCTGTTGTAGAGGCGATATGCTTTAGCTTGATCCAACCAGTATGTATTCTATACCCTTCGGTCTAAATTTCCGATTCTGTGTCTTGTCCAACGCTATCGCCAAGCACCCAATTGTACGAAGGTGGCCAACTGATGGCTTCCGCCCTATCCATAACTCATATGGCGTACTCTGGAGCACAGCTTTTGTAGGCGATCTATTCCGTAGATAAGCTGCCGTATGTACAGCTTCTGCCCAGAAACTTTCTTTAAGTTTGGCCTCTAGCAGCATACATCGCGCCATCTCTACGAGGGTACGATTCATTCTTTCTGCAACTCCATTTTGCTGAGGTGTGTGAGGCACACTCAATTGACGGACAATCCCATTTTGTTTCAGAAATATGTCAAACTCGTTGTTTACATATTCTCTGCCATTGTCACTGCGAGGTACTTTGATCCGTTTTCCCGTTTGGCATTCCACCATGTTCTTATAGTTCTTAAACACATTTAGAACTTCTGATTTATTTTTGATAAAATATACGTGAACATATCGCGATTTATCATCAATCATGGTAACAAAGTAACGTGATCCTTCGTTTGAACATATGTTTATAGGGCCGCAAACATGACTATGTATGAGGTTTAACACATCCTCACTTTTGCTGACCGACATATTAAATGGCTTCGCGCAACACTTACTCTGTAGGCATATCTTACAGTCAAATTCGCTTCAATAATCAGAGTTTTACCGTTTTCGTCACAGTCACACGCTCGATTGTTTTTAAAGTTTACAGTGCAGCCTCCTTTTACTGCTCTGCTCACCGAAATAAAGTTGCATTGTAATTGTGGCACATAAGAAACGTTGGTAAGTTTTACTGTTGACGATTCCGTTCATGACGACTCCTCGCCCAACTACTTCTAGTGATTTTTCACCAGCAAGTGTGACTGTGTCAGCGAATTGTTCAAACGAATTAAACATATTTTGATTTGCGCACATATGAGCTGCGGCGCCACTATCTAAGCACCACGATGACTTATCAAGCAGTCGGTTACCGTTTTTTGCACTTAGCAACGTGAAGAATGATTTTTCGTCTCTTCCTTTTACATTACCTTCGTTCGCCTTGGACCTACATTCTGCAGAAGAGTAAAATAACATATATTTTCTCTTGCAGCACAATGCCAATCTCTGTTAACTGATCCACGGCGTTCACAAAATTTGCAATATACATTTGCATGTTCTCATTCTCGTTCATCCGCATGAAGAGTAATCTCTTGAACAATGTGACCTTTCTCACTGGACCGGTGGGCTGATGCACTGCCTTGAAGGTTATCCACGCACTCGACGCCGAATCAAATTTCTTAATGTGACCAATCTCAGAACCTCTTATTGAGAGAGTAATCATCGCTAAAGCCTTTTCGTTTTTTGATATCCACTGACTATATTCACTCGTCTTGTCTGAACTTGGGCATTTCATAGCTCCCGAAGTGACGGACCATAGCTCCTTGTGAATTAGCACACTTTTCATTTGGAGACACCACGAATCATAATTTGTTTCGTCCAACTTGTCTATATTGTACAGCGCACTCATTTTTCGCTCGTACTTGTTCTCACACAGAAAACTTTAGTTGGTAATGCACACAGCAATACAAAATTATGCAATTCTAATGAAAAATTTCACTCGACCTTAAACACGGCTTTTCAGCATAACCTTAGTTTCATTCAACTTTTTCTTTATGCCTGGGCCCATAACCTGTTGGGTTTTAAAGCGGCAAAGTCGATGCACTAGGTTTGGCGGTTAGACTAAGAAGAACTTTTATTCAATGTATTCTTAAGTTAAGGTATCGAGCGCAGTATCGATATTTTCTGTTATTAACATTAGTAATCGGAATGTTGTATTGATCTCTTACATATTTTCAACACATAGAGATGCCCAACTCCTTTTAAACGAACTGCCCCTGCTGATGCAACCTAGGGACGAAATGGTAGCCGAATACATATTCGAGCGAAATTCCACAGTTTGTATGAGTAGTAAAAGGGAATGGACAACTCTGAATGAAGTCCATCCCATGAAACCGCACACCATAAAATGGTACACCAATGGATCACTCACGAATCAGGGCACGGGTCTTGGAGTGGTGGGTCCTCGGATATTCTACCATGAATCCCTGGGAACGCACACCAGCATATTTCAGGCTGAGGTGTGTGCAATAGGGAGATGTGCGGACTTCAACGTAACTATCGGAATACGGATATATCCATTCTATCCGATAGTCAAGCAGCATTGAAATCTATAATTAGGACTAAGATTACATCAAAGGTAGTCCATGAAGTTCGTTCAAAGCTAGACCTACTCGGGACTCACACAATACGACTGGAACTTGGAAACGAGGAGAGGCAGAGACGGCAACAGAGCTGGAGGCAGTAGGACAGGACACTGTAGACTAAGAAGTCACCAAACTAAATTGGGTATATATAGTAGCAATCTGTGCAGGTTTTGTGAAAGAGAGGAGTAATCCTCGATGCACATCCTGGCAGAATGTGCCGCCTTAGCTAGAAGAAGAAGCAGCATCCTAGGGGCGCATCTCTTGAATTGCAAATACATAGAAGACCTCAACCCAACAAGGATCCTCGCGTTCGTGCGGGAGTTGGGGCTGATGTCAGAGCTATAAAGTCAGAATGGGGCACAATAGATCAAATAGGTCGCGGTGCAGCTTCCCCAATAATAATAATAATAATAATAATAATAATAAATGCTCATTTTATTAATTAGTTAAGAGATCATAAAGAACTTTCAACTTACTTATTAATATAGGGTGCTGTTTATATATGAATTTTTAGTGGTGTTTGTTTTTAAAACCTAACTGATTACTTATCTTAAAAATATCTTATTGATTTAAATGAATTAAACAGTCAACTCAGCAGCAGTCACAGCAGTAAGTTACTCAATAAATAAATTCGAAATGGATTTTGGGGAGGAATTAAATGTTATTGTTAATGCCTTTCGGTATCGTAGAATAGAGTAGAAATTGAGTTACCCATTGATAACTGGATATCGTATAAAAGTTTGAAACAATACAGCAATTTCTACAGGAGTTTATTTACATTCCCTGAGAAAATGTAAGCAAATCCAGTGCATAAAATGTAAATTACAACTCAAATAAAAAATTATTAAGGAGGTAAGTAAAAATATAAATATTAATTACGTGTATGTTAAATAAACATTACTTAAAAAGCTAACATGGAATTAAATTCAACTTTTCGGATTCCGGAAAAGAACAACTTGTGAGGAAGGTTTTTAAGCTAGGTTGCCTGATGTGTTCTATATATATTTCTGAAATCGTCAAGCCAATTTTCATTTATTTTTCATAAAATATGATATATTAGACTTAAGAAATAGCCAAAAGCTGGATCGTATTTTCTATAACTCATTTGGCTTTGAACATTGTTCATCGATCCCTCCCATCCTATCTGCAAAGCTCTTTAAAAGTGATTCTTGATGCTTGATATTTTCTGTTGAATTTCACCGCCTTGAGATTTATTCATATTAACTATTTTTGTTGCCTGATTGGACTTTTCAGGGTTTTCTCCAATCCATGCAACAAATGTTGGATAATTTTACAGTTACCCTCAGAAATCTTATAAATATTTTATATTTTTAAACTTAAATGTAAATATAAGATTTTATTTTTAATTTAATTTAATTTAATTCCTTTTTTATTTTTGTGTTTTTCTATATCATTAGTTGACATTAAAAAAATAAATAAACTTAGGTTAATTCAATTTGGATTTGTATTTAAAAAGACAGTAATCTTATTTCCTAATTGGAAGAAGATCGGTTAAGAAATTCATCTTTGTGAGCTTTAAAAAAATGTAACTTTTAAAGAAACGGTGCAAAACATCGAAATATCTTTAGTCTAATCAAAATACTTCAATATTATTATTTACTTAAGATTTCCTATTCATAATCTATTATTTAAAATTCTAATATTTAAGATTAAGATTAAATATTAAGATTAAGATATACGCACGAAAAACTCCTTATAAAAAAATGGTAAATGCTTCTCATTTATTTCGATTTATTTGGAATTATAGGATTTATAATCGCTAATTTTTAATATCCTTATTTTGTTAAATATTTCAAATTAAAAATTAAAAAGAGGAAAATGGCGCACAAATCGACTTCAAAAATCGTCACGCCATCGGCTTTAGTATCAATACCTGATGCAATCGATGAATGATGCTTTGAAACTGGAGCCCTGCAATAATCGATAGTTTTAATTATTACCCGTTTTTCGGCATCACTAATCCCTGTTTATCTCCCTCCTTATTATTATGGAAACAAGTATCGATGATGAATACGAGCACGAAGAGAATCTGGAATATATTTTGGAAAATGTGCTCATGCCTGACGATGGCAGCCCAGAGTTTAAGCTCCTGCAAGATGAATACAATTGTCAGCTGACTCTGTGTTGTAAATGCACGAGTAATTCTAGTTGCAAAGACAGCGCAGTTTGTTGTCATGGCGGTGGCCTTGAATACAACCCCGAATATGGGGAATTGGTGTTATTTCCCAGTGCAGCTAGAGGATTTCCCACTATCGTTGAGTGCAATGATCTGTGTGAATGTGACCAAAGCCAGTGCAGAAATCGACTTGTGCAATTTGGACCAAGAAAAAAACTGGAAATATATAATTCCCCACTGTATAAATCGAAAGGTTTGCGCACCAGTGTTGTAATACCTCGCGGAGCATTCATCTGTGAATATGCAGGTGAGCTTCTAACACTGCCAGAGGCCCAGCGACGACTCGAATTAATTGATAAGAACCAATTAATGAATTATATATTATATCTATGTGAATACGCTAAAACCAAAAGTCATAAGACGAAGACCGATTTACTCGGGATAACTATTGTGGATCCATCTCGAAGTGGAAATATTGGTCGTTATTTGAACCACAGCTGTGAGCCAAATTGTGAGATTTTGGCTGTGCGAACAAATTGCTCAATACCAAAAATAGGTAAGCGATTTGAAATATATGATATATATATATTTTTAGCAATGTTTCTTTTAGCAATCTTTGCCAAACGAAATATAAAAGCCAACGAGGAATTATGTTTTCATTACGCCGGAGAAAACTTTGACGAGAGGAAAAGCAGTGGAAAACTCTGCCTGTGTGGTGCATCAAATTGTTGCGGATTCATGCCAAATACTAAAATTTAGAAAATAAATATTTCTTCACAACAGCAGCAAACAAATTTTAATTTTAATTCTTTGTGTATTTGATTTTAGCGCCGCATAACGTAGTTGATTGAATTGTTATTAGATTACACTATGTTCAGTGCAGTGCAGTTGCTAGCGATAACAGCGCTCTCTCTCTCTCTCTGCAAGGGATGCTCGCTCATTGTGTAACTATACAAGGTCTCAACATGAGCAATTTTAAGGTACCATACTTAACAGCTGTTAAGTTTTGGCGCTTTACAGCATAACTGCAATTAATCGTATATTTATTAAATACGTAACAATGAAACATATTCTACAATCTTTATTTGCCATTATGCAAACAGCACCTTGTATAGTTTTCACCTTGTTCCATACTATGTCAAGTGTTGTGCAGTCGACAGCGTTAACAGCGCTCTCTATCTGCAGCGCGCTCTCTTCATATTTCTCTCTCTGCAAAGAGCATTCGCTGATCCGCCGGCTGCTGCAGCAAAGTATGCCAGCAGCGAAAAATTTACATTACAAATTCGATTCGAAAGCATTACTACTGAGCAGACAACACATTGAGGCGTTAAATCGACTAAAACCTGCATTATGTTTTTTTTTTGTGACCATGGGCACTATTCTGTTTCGGGTCGAATAGCACAACCGGCCGAACGCACCTTATCGAGAGAGAGAGCGCTGTTAACGCTGGCTTCTGCACTCAAACTGCGCTTAACATAATGTGGATATGTAATTATAGACTAACAATAAGATATTCATATTAAGCACCGAAAAAGTCAAAATCAATTAAAGTTCTTTGCTGCTGCTGCCCACAATTCCCAAAATAATGCGTTCAAAATGTAACAGTATTATTTTTTATTTATTTTACAAAATTATTACTTAGAAATATGTACTAAGCATAATAAGTTATTAACTTAGGCTTTCGACTCGGGAACTGTATTCTTTGGTTTATTAAAGTTTATTTTGAATATCAGTTTGTAACGCGGGCAACTTAATTGATATCCATTTCTGCAATTCGAGCAACGAGCTCTTCTTTAATTCGTGCAGTGTATTTCCCAAGGGTGTAAATGTACCAGTGATGCCCAATTTTTGCAAGGATTCAAAAGTCTCCCGTCCCCATTCGAGGGGAACCAAAGTATCCCGCTCCCCGTGAAACATGCGGAGTTCAGGAAGAGTTCCATTGGCCGACTCACGATTAGCCAGAGATTCGTAGACCACAGATTGGCGATTGAGGAACGAGGAGAGGGCAAAGACCCCGGCCAGATCTGTGTTCAGATGGTAACCGGTGTGCAGAGCCAGAGCACCACCCATTGAGAAACCACCGACGATTATGCGATTCAAGGGTATTCCCTGATCCACCTCATTCTGGATGAGTTGCTGGACGATATTGTAACACTGAGACATGCTCTTTTTGGTCTCCATCGCTGCAATATTAATGGATCTCCGATCGAACCACACATTCGACAGCTGGCCATTTAGTGGGGTATATTTCTGGACGGGAGCAGTTGGATACACGATTCTTATGTGCGACAGGTCAAAGTCTCGACCGAGCAGAAAGCGAACCCATTCCAGTAAATTTGGACCGGTATCTCCGGAACCATGGAAAAATATCACAGATGCACTGTATTTTCGTATCGTTGATGCACTCATTGTGCCAGAGTTCATCTAAGTTATCAAAATTCCTGGAGTGACAAGCAACTTAATAAATAGCATGTATAATATTCTATTACCAGCGACTCAGCAAGTATAAAATACCAAAATCGAAATACTGAAAATCTGCCCGTTTCCTTAAAGAAAACTAGCTTGGCGTTGCCACTCCGATGAAATAATATGAGTCATTTAGAACATATTTCTCACAGCAAATTGATATATTTAAATTCCACTAATAGAAAATGAATTAAATCAAGATTGTCGACACAGAATATATATTATAAAAAAAAAAATAATTACAAGATGTAGTCTAGGTATCTAACGCAAAAAAAACTAAGAAAACATTTTTTCTTGTAGATCGCAAACCATTTAAATTAAATTATTATTTTCCGCCGATTGTTTCAACAAAATAACAATTTAAATTTTTCTTGTAAGATTTTCAAAAGGACAATATTAATCATTATTGGCCTTAAAATGTATGTCTGGAGTCAAAAAATATGTGCAAGAATGTCTTAATTCTTTAAAATATTTTTGTTGTTAATATCGACAAACATAAATCCTCAAAGCAAACGAACCTAGAAAAACATGTTTTACCATCGAAGAAAAAAGAAAAATAAATATAAAGAATTCTCACATTCCTGCAAGAATTAGGATTGATGGAAAAGCTATAACTTTAGAAGCCACAAAATATATAACAGAGTGCAGACCATAAAGCCCCCAAATAATAATATTAAAAATAATCCGATCGTTTGCAAACTCAAAATTAACTCGACAGTGTAGCTTCATGAAATACTTTCTAGTATAAACATATATTTGTAAAGTGTTTTCCCATTTTCAGCTTAAAAATACAATTGATAAGAATTGGCTTTAATCACTTCGATTCCTGCTGCTGCTGATTCCTTTCCAGTCTATCGCGTTTAATTTGCTGGGCATTCAAATGATCTTGTACGAAACTCTGAAAATTCTGTTCCTCTGCTTTGGATTTTGCATCGCTTTCGATCTCCTCATCTGCATTCATTTGCTGTGGCACAATAGTCGGCGCCATGAGGAATATACTGTTGTCCGTATTGCTTGGCGGATCCTGCAAATGAAAAGTTACTTTAAACATGAAGTAATACAACGAAAAAGAAAACATTTCCAAAATACTCTAATACCAATGGGTAATACTAGCTGATAGTAGTGGCATACAACAGTGGGGACTGATTTTTGAACGAAGTTGCTAAAAATCAACTTTCCAAATATTATAACTTAAGATGTAAATTTGCGGACGATGTAAGCTTTTTCGATTTTTTGGGGCGGGAGTTGGCGTGAAAAAGGGGTAATGATATCAATCTTTGGAGAAATTTAGCTCTAAAATTAAGGAAATATAAGATTTTTTGGACCAAAAAATGTACCACATTCTAAAGGGTGTTACTAGCAACATACCTTTCTAATTTTATTAATTACAAATTGTGATATATATGGTTTTGTCGATCTATAAAGGGAGCTACCGGGAACATACTTTCAAAATTTGGTGATTCTAGCTTACAAATTGTGGAAGATATGCGCATTTCTGATTTTTAAGCGTGGTCTGAAAATGTATATACCGATCTTTGAAGGAGGTTACCAGCAAGTTACGTTCCACGTGACTATCTTTAAAATTGTGGAAGATATGCGATTATCGATTTCCTAGATTAGAGAGAAACCTGTCCATACACTTGGAGAAAAAATAATTTCTAAAAAGTAGAAAAAATTCTTTCTGAAATACAGAAACAAGTAATACCATCTACGCCTCGGTTCTTATATAAGAGGTTAGCTGTCTTCAGCAAATCGAATCGCCGTAAAATCATAAATTCTTTCAAGTTATGTACATATATTAATGTTGTAAAATATGTAAAATATTTTTGAAGCCTAAAAACACTGTGAAAATTCTTCAATGTTGTTATACACATAGAAATTTAAGAATGTAAGTTCATAAATTTTTTAAATTCACTTTCTGAATAATAAGTATGGCGATTTACTAAAATGTGGGGTGATTGTTTCTCTGAGTGTAATAAAGAATACTCACATTCAGATCCAGGCCCATGGGCACCGCTGTCCCCGCTGCGTCAATGTGTGCTACTGGCTGTGGATTTGCCTGCTGCTCGGCGAGGCGCTGCAACCGCATCTTCTCATAGACGGGCTTGTAGTCCTGCTCATATTCGGCGACGCAGTCGAGGATGCGGCTCATCAGTAGGGCATAGCCGACGCCCGTTTTGGCGGAGACGCCGCAAGTAATGAGATGCTCGTAGAAGGTGTCCAGCGTTAGGGACATGGTGCGCGTCAGATTATTGACATAGCTGTGCTCCTCCTCGAGCGCATCCTGGAACACCTCAAAGTCTGTCATCCACTCCTGCACAAAGCTGCAATCCTTCAAGTCAATCTGGAAAAGTGGGGAAAAGCAGCTGCTTATAGAGAATCTCATTTAGAGTAATTTAGCACCACTCACCTTGTTGAGCGCCACCAGGAAGGGCAAACGCGTCTTGTACAGGATGGAGCAGGCGTAGAGCATGTTGGACATGAATGTGGTGGGACAAGCAGAGCGCACCACATCCATCACATAGACCACAATTGTGGGAAACATGGTGGCTAGTCCCTCGGTGATAATGCTCCCAGATGCTGACCAATTGAACACCTCAATTTGGCCCGGTGTATCGATGATGCACCACTTGTGACCACGTTCGCCAGCACGACGCACCAGCTCCACAAACTTGGGCATCTTGGTTGTGAACATATTCAGAGCAGTTACGATGCCCCCATTGGGACCCAGCTGATACTGTTTCATCACCTCCTTGTAGTTGACTGTGTCGCGTATGTCGATGTGCGCCGCATACGGAACTTCCCGGCACGCCGGATCCAAATTCACCACGTACGGATTGAACTTCGCCTGGGCATGCTCGATCAGGCTCCGTGTGAATGTTGTCTTCCCGGAGCCGGCCATGCCGAGCACAATGATGCAAACGGGCGCATCCCGTATGCCCTCCTTCAGTACCAACGCATCCAGGTTAATGTCATCAATGCTAGGCGCTGCTTTGCCGGACATTCTTGGTGTAGTCTGTGGCAAAACAAATACACATGTTGAACAAGCATTCACATTAATACGTACTTATACGCAAGGTGGCAACACTGGCAACGTTTGCCATATTCAGCGTTTCATCACAGCGCTGCGCCTACCATATTCAGCGATGTGGTAACTTCACGTTTTCAATTCCCCTTTTTTCTAATGTTACCCTATGCAGAATAATAATACAGATAACGGCACTCTGTGCTTGTACAAATATATATTTAACAGTTCCTGTTATTTATTGTCTGTTAATGCCAGTAAGCAGATGGAAAAGTGTGTCGTTTTATTCCTTTGTGGAACTTAAAACATAATATGTTGCATTTCGTATTTTTAAAGTCAGATTGCTTTCTTTAGCCATCCTTGTTTTGTTTTTAAAATATTTTGTTGGAGATTTGAAAATCGTATGGAATAAAATTGACGTTCTCTATGGTCTTTACCGGGGTAAACTTTCCTCAGAAGCATTTCAAACTATCTTCGATCTTCGATCAATACATAATTTTTTACACTGTCGACCATTAAAATAAATTGCTTTGTATTGCGCGCACACAATCAAAACTTAAACAGCTATTCATACAATCCACACAAACTGTCAGTGTGGCAACGCTGGAACTTTTGTGTAGATTTCAGTTCTCTTGACTGCGTACCGATCGTAAAAATCCCACTCGCGGTTTGCGCATAAACCTTAAAGCATAAATTAATTAACATTAAAATACATACAAAATAAAAGAATTTTACAAGTCAAAATTAGATTTATTAAAATTTAATTGGTGACCTATAATTGTATCTTATCTGTCCAAGGAATACCCATATTAGTGTTTTAGCTGTGTGGCAACACTGCAACGAGTTAGTTGAGAGTTGCTCGCGGTTGCGGTTGAGTGTGTTACGAGAAAAATAAAAACAAACGGTAGTTTCCCCAAATTTTATTCTCTTATTTTTAAATACAAGTGAAATTTGTGTTCGTGCTAAGATAGGTGTAACCCAATTGTTGTGTGTGGCAGAGATCCAAGTCCATTTAAAATGTGAATAGCAACTATAGAAAAGTACCCGAATCGCTGTGACAAATTTATCAGCTGTTTTTGGCACGCACGCACACAATGAAGATTTGTCTTCATTTGTGTATACACGTGATAGTTTTTTTTTCTATATAGTCTATTCCGACCCAATACTGATAACATGTGTAAAACAAGCTAATGCAGATTGATATTTGCATAGTTTCGTTTAACTGTGTGGTTGGATTAATTTACAATTCTTTTTAGTTATTCATCAAACTCTTAACGAAATCAACAAGTTGTTTATTGGACATGCAAACAATTGGATATGCATATATGTATATGCATATGCATTTGTGTATGTGTGCACATGTGTGTACGCGCGTGTATGTGTGCACGTATTTAGATGTCTTCTTCTTCATCGCTAACCCTCTCTCAAAAAGCGTCGATTACTTTTTATAAATTAAACATTCACTCACACAAATGCATAGATAGCCACACGCATGCAAGTATGGATGTACATATGTGTGCATGCCCATGAACATGTGTGCATTTATGCTTGCTCATCATGATTTGACATTATTGCTCTCTCTTTTCTCTGCATTTGTGTTTATCGCATTGTTGATAAAAAATAATTACAAGGGAACTCCTCGCGATAAGCAGCTTTTTATGCAAAGTCATCGCAGAAGCACGTTTACACACACACACATACATCATTATTTGTATGTATGTATTAAAAATAAACAAAAATATTAATTTAAATTGTTTGCACTGATCTAAAAATTTAGTTGGTGTAATCTAGTTTGGAAATCGAAATTGAGCCAAAGAATTCTTATCTGAGATCTGATCTGATATTTAGCAGACTTTATGGCAGGCGTAATCAACAGCGTTAGAAGCATGACTGTCACTTGAATACACTTTAAAAAATTATATATATATCCAATTATTTTCGCTTTATATTTTGTTATTAAATATTGTTATTATAACTCTTAATATTATTGTTATTTAAAATATATTTTCTAAATATAATAATTTTTTTTTTTTTTAAATATGAAATATATTTTTGTAAATATTTTTCAAAAATGCAAACAATATGTTTGAAATGCGTGTATTTCTCGTTAAACAACTACAAAATATTCACATTTGAGAAAGCGCAAAATCTTTTCATTTTCGCATTTTTAAAGTGTAGGTTTTTTTGCTCACATTTGAAACGAAATTAACAGTTTTCATATGGCAAATCAAAGTGGATGAAATTGCAATTTTTTATTTTGTAATCTGTTCCGTATTTTTTTTTTTGCCTTTGCGTGCTAATTAGATTGGATTGTATTAAAAAAAGACTGGATTGTATTTGGATTTTAAATACTTTTACGCCTCACCTTAAGCAGTGTCTGCCTTCTTTTTATATATATAATTTTATCTTTTTATTCGCACAACAATTGAAATAGCTGTTGTGCCGCGTAGCTCGCAAACAAAAAAATATAGTGGAATTTGAACTCATATCGATAAGAAAATGTTGTCTTTTGGCAACCAAACACGAAAACAAAATAATGTTGATGGATCAGTTTCGTGCAATTTGAAGCACACCATTCCCAGTCGCAGGGGAAAAAGTATAAAAAAGTCAATAAAATACATGCAAAATATATAGCAACCACCAAATGCAGCATTTATTAGGCGTAATATTGAGAAAATTGTGTGTTGCTTTATGCAGATAGTGAAATGACTTCTTGCAAAATGACATCGCTCCTGAGCATAACAGCAAGAACACTTGGAAATATTTTAAGCATCATTCTTGCACAGAAACCAGAGCTATATAAAAATAACGTTTTGCCATTATTGACAACAAATGTCAAACAACTCAATATAAGTCTCTCTGAAAACAAAGCCTCAAACCAAGAATGATTATTATTTTGGAACTATATTTTTGTGCAGCTTATAGGAGTTTTATTAAATCAGACGGGAATTAAGGTATAGGCCATACAAACTTACCTCTTAGTTTCCCCACAGGACTGTGCATTTTCAATACAATTTTCTTTGATATTATTAAAAACGATGTGGAACAAATCAACAGAAAACAAAAAACAAAATTTTTTCTACCTACATAATTTTTTTATTTTTTTAATTTTCTTTTCCGGTTATAAATTGCAATTTGGCTATTGATTTTATACTTTAATACTTTGTTCTGTTCTTGCTCTAAGAGCGAACAATAAACCTAAAATGTTTGCTCATTCATATCTACGTTCGGCCGAGTTTTACGGAATTTAGACCACGCCCACGGGGGCGATAACACGTGAAGATAACGAATGGGCTTATATATGTATATATGACTTTTACGATTCATGATATGCTAAGACTCTGGTTCAGGGGATCTGACTATTGACTTCATTGAATTCATTTTTAATTCAGGTTAAATAGCTCTAAAGTTTTTATATTATGTGTGGCCCAATCTTTAAAAACGTAGATAAGTCTATAATAACATCAATAAATATTCTTTAACACACTTTTCAGTTCTTAGAGAGGAAATTGCCAGATTTATTTCTAAAAGGAAACATTAAAAATGTTGATAGTCATTCACAATTTTACACATTCAATGCGTAGTCATGACATTTAATTAAATTACTGTTGATCGCTGACTTTTCGTGTTATTTTGTTGCCTAAGCATGACATTGTACTTTATTCTCGCTATCCCACCTGGCTCAATGTTCGTTTGTCACTTTGAACCAACAGTTGATACACAGAAACTGCCGATACCTGTTTTGTGGAGTGTATCTGGTGAGGATATGACAATGTAGAATTTGCTTTAAAATAACTCTTGCCTACCTGAGTACAAGGTCTGAGTATTATGTCAGTGTCGAGAACTTGCTGGCTTGCTGCAGGCCTACCCGTGAATTGAACTGAATGGTTTATCGGGCCTGCAATGTTCACTGAATATAGTATAACTCTTGTGGAGTAGTGGATTTTTACTTTTTTAAATAATTATAAGGCAAATATGTCTTTCACTGTTTTTTAATTCATCTTTAGGAGAGATTCACAGCGTTCAGTCCACAGTCCGTCAGTCAGCAGTGGAGTTTCAGACTTCAATATATTGGAATATTAAAAATCAGCGAATAACATATGTAAATTTTAAAAAGAGTTCGCAAAACAATCAATAAATTTTATTATAATTGTAGATTGAAAACACGATATAAATACTATAATAAATTAATTTTTCAATTTTATTGAAAGTTCATAGTTCACAGATAGCCAAATAAATAAATGACTTGAAAATGAATATATTTTCTCTTTATCTATATATTCCAATATAGACATTGAGATGAACGAACATTCCTCGGACAGTAGCTCCATCTCAACGAGATGTGGCCGCTTCGACGCTGCACGTGCAATCGATGACCACGATGCGACAGAGGACGATATGACATTCTGCATGTCGAACTATGCAAAGGAGGCGCTGAAGATGATGTTCATGATGCGATCACACGGCATGCTCACAGACGTTGTGCTCGAGGTGAAGAAGGAGCTGTTTCCCGCCCACAAGGTTGTGCTGTCCGCTGCCTCGCCGTACTTCAAGGCCATGTTCACGGGCGGACTGAAGGAGTCCGAAATGTCGCGCGTTCAGCTGCAGGGGGTAAGTGAAGACTAGCCCGATAGCGTCTCCAATTTGTTGTTGCTATAACAGTTGAACAGCGTATTCCATTCTCATAGGTATGCCCCACGGCAATGGCCCGAATCCTTTACTTTATGTACACGGGACAAATCCGCGTCACAGAAGTGACTGTCTGCCAGCTTTTGCCCGCAGCGACAATGTTCCAGGTACAAAATGTCATCGACGCCTGCTGTGCATTCCTCGAGCGTCAACTGGATCCAACCAATGCCATTGGCATTGCCAATTTTGCCGAGCAGCATAACTGCATTGAGCTGCAGAAGAAAGCCAATTACTTTATAGAGCGGCACTTTATGAAAGTATGCAAGTGTTAAGTGTTATTTGCCAGATTATTGTTACCCTTATTGCTATCCCAATTTTGTTGTGATCGCAGGTGTGCCAGGAGGAGGAGTTTTTCCAGCTATCCGCTTATCAGCTGATAGCCCTCATTCGAAGGGACGAACTTAATGTGCAGGAGGAGCGCGAGGTGTACAATGCCGTACTCAAGTGGGTTAAATACGATGAGGACAATCGGCATAGCAAGATGGAACACATTCTGGGCGCCGTTCGTTGCCAGTTCCTGACGCCCAATTTCCTCAAGGAGCAGATGAAAAACTGTGACGTGCTGCGCAAGGTTCCAGCCTGTCGCGAATACTTGGCAAAAATCTTTAAGGATTTAACGCTGCACAAGTGTCCCGGCGTCAAGGAGCGCACACCAAATACAACACGTATGATATTCGTGGCGGGCGGTTTTTTCCGTCACTCCCTGGATATATTGGAGGCCTACAATGTCGACGACAAAACTTGGACAACCTTGCCGAATCTGCGCATTCCACGTTCAGGCCTGGGCGCTGCATTTCTCAAGGGCAAATTCTATGCAGTGGGCGGACGCAACAATAACATTGGGTCCTCCTACGATTCCGACTGGGTGGATCGTTACAGTGCCGTCAGCGAGACTTGGCGTCCATGCTCGCCGATGTCTGTGCCGCGGCATCGTGTCGGCGTCGCCGTTATGGATGAGCTAATGTATGCTGTGGGCGGATCGGCAGGAATGGAGTACCACAACACAGTGGAGTAGTGCGTAATCCCCATCACTCGAAATGCGCTCAAAACTTAACCGACTTTTTCATCTCAGTTACGATCCAGATCAAGATCGCTGGACACTCGTTCAGTCGATGCATTCCAAGCGATTGGGCGTTGGCGTTGTGGTTGTTAATCGTCTCCTTTACGCCATCGGTGGCTTCGATGGCAACGAGCGTTTGGCCAGCGTGGAGTGCTATCACCCCGAAAACAATGAATGGAGCTATTTGCCTTCTCTAAATACGGGCCGCAGCGGAGCAGGTAAGATATCTATGCTATGACACAGAAGAAATAAGAGTATATAGATTTTGTACAATGTCCGTCATGTTGTCTGTCTTGAGCCTTGAAACTTGGCACAAATGCCTGTTTGCTCGCGTCACACAACGTTAAACGTCAATGCTAAAATTGGAGTGCTACGTACACTAGGAAATCGATAATGACACATATTTCCTCAATTTTAAAGCACAGTCACCAAATTTTGTTGGTAGGTTATTGGCGATGTCCTTCAGAGATCGGCATCGGCCACGACCACGCCAAAAATTGGAGAAGCCTTTATTTTCCGTAAGCTTCGAGCGAAACTTTTAAGTTAGATTACTAGAAACAGACAGAAGTACTAGCTATAAAAGAAGCACTTAATTGCCTAAAGATTTCTAAAATTAGTTCATTTAATGTAAATATATACATTAATAACCAGGCGGCGATCAAATCTATCAGCGCGATGTCGTCAAACTCCGTAAGAGGCCATCTCAAATCTCTACACGAGATGGCAAATTAGCGTATATAGAAGACAACTGCAGAATATAGAAGATAACTGCAAAGCTGATTAGCTAGCTAGAAAAGGCACTCTATTACCCCTCCTCTCGGATAGGGAAGGTATTTGTATGCCTCTGGCTATCTTCATGCTTAAAATCAGAGAAAAGAATTGACTCAGGTCAAATGACAAATGGCTAAATGCAAACTGTGGTCGAATAGCACGCCAAACCTGGCCCAATTCAAATAGTAAATGCAGTAAAGAACTGTAGTTTAAGACGCTGACTGCAACGTTCTCACTTGTTTATATTTAAAATGTCCATCTGACTGCCGATTGGTCTGAACGCTATTTTTCTTTGACGCTTGTAATTGAATTATTTTTGTCCATGAGGAGCTTATTTAGTTGTGTATAACACACATTTTATTAATAACCTTGCCTAATCTGTATCTCTTTTTTAATGCCTTTTACTCCAATTCAAAGTTAAGCGGAATTTAAATAATTTTAAAATTACTTATTCAGTCTATTTTATTTGGAGCACCAAATTTAATGACTTTAGATCCAATTTAAGCTTAGCTTAAGATTTCAATCTTACACAAAATCTGAAAACTTAAAAGAGGTCAAATTATTTATTTATTTTTATCTAAAATTAGAATTTCGAGAGAGCTCTTCTAGGCAATATATATTAGTAGAGCGCAATAAAAACAACCGTTTTTTAACAATTTTGCGTCGAATGTTCTTTTGATGATTAAAAAACGATATATCTTTCAAATTTTTTTTCAGTTTATGACACACATAATTTTCTGCTAAATAAAATCTTACAACACATTTGTGCGTTGCTCTCAATTTTCTTGTTTATATATATATATATTCTTTTATTGACATTGCGTTCATTGTATTAACGTGTAAAATGTCTTTATACTAAATTTATATAGAACTCTGTTATTTTATAATATTTTATATTTTCGAATATTTCATTCTATCGCATTTAATTTGCTGCATCACAAAATAGATTTATTATTAATGTATTCGATAATAATTACGAATTTTTGTTAGGAATGGATACAGGATGTCCTCTTAGTCGATCACTCTCGACTATAACACTTTTACCTGTAACAATTGATAAATAATTCAGAAATAATATTTACGTTTTAGGTGTTGCCGCCATTAACCAATACATATACGTCGTGGGTGGATTTGATGGAACACGTCAACTAGCCACCGTGGAACGCTATAATACAGAGAACGATACCTGGGATATGGTTGCACCGATTCAGATCGCTCGAAGTGCACTTTCGCTGACACCACTCGATGGCAAGCTGTATGCCATCGGTGGCTTTGACGGCAACAACTTTCTGTCCATCGTTGATGTTTATGATCCGCGCACAAACACTTGGGAGCAGGGCACGCCGTTGAACTCTGGTCGCTCTGGTCACGCTTCGGCCGTTATTTACCAGCCCTCGTGTGCCAGTACATTCATGGACTATGAGGAGTGCGAGACGCCCAAACGAGACGGCAGCAATAGTGAGAGACAGACTGAATCGCCTCAGGATCCCTGTGGCAGAGGCCGGAGTCCGAACTTTTCCGACATTTCATCGAGTATGCAGTTTCATGCGTCATACGGTGCCGGCGGTTGCCACAACTGCGAAATGGACACAAATGCCAAAAACAAACGTTTTAAATGTGCCTCTCAACAAATGATGAAACCGTCCACTCGATTGCGAAAAATTCAAAAGTTTGACGACGAATCGGCGGACGATCATAATCCCAGCATTTTCCAATTGCCAAGCTCCGATCCAGTTCCGCCTGGCAATCAAATCAATGCGCACAGAAAATGCATATTGACTCCAGTTTATAAGGTCATGCATCATATATTACGGAAGAGCATCGAATGTCAATTTAAAAAGTATTCAGCAGCTTCATGACAACTAGTTTGAACCAGCACCAGCACATCAGTCTTAATACCAATAACATACATTTTGTAAATCCGCCATTCGCAACCATCTACACAAATTTTCTATTCCATATTGTTAATCATTCCAATCAAACATTTCTACAACTAATCGATTATATATGTACAAATTCATATTTTAAAAATGTATCCTTCATTTCAAGAGTGTATCACTAGTGACGAAGCATCACGAACGGTGCCAAATTAGCACATGGTAAACTACGTTTATTTTTGGTGAATGTGTTTATGTATTTCAAGAAGAATAAGCAACAGATATATGCAACAATTTACACATATGCATACATGTATGTGTGTGTCATTGTACAACGATAATGTTACTTTAAATAGGCTAAGTAAAAAGGGAATGCATACATTATATATATATATTGTACGATTGATTTGGATATTGTACTTTAATAGAATGTATATATGATTTCTAGACTTTACCTACGATTTAAATATTATTAAAAGAAAACAAAATAATAAACATAAAACAAAAGTGCGTGAAAAAACCGAAGTAGCCTATTATTTTAACAATATTTAAAGCATCAAAATTTGAGTGTGGACTTACCATATTTCCATTTATTTCCTAAAATTAAAAATATGGACTAGCAATTAGATAATCTAATAAAATTAAAAATCTTTTTTTTTTTCCTTTTGTAAAATGACATTATAAAACTCGTTGGCTTTCGGGCCATGATGATAAAGACTTGAAAGTTGTGAAAGCTATATATTGTCCATATTTTATTCATTTACCCACAGTCACTCGTATTGTAGAGTCAATAAGTCAATAATGGTAAGCTTTAGTTCAGTATCCTCGTCTTATGTCCTGTTCTACCGAATACTCTACCGTCATTGATGTATCTGGGTGTTTTATAAGCAATTTCTATTTACACCGTGTACTGTGCTAAAAATGAATAAAAAATGTATTAAGCTGTTGTGCAAAGTCGATCTAACAAAGTCTTTCAGAACGAACATGATGATCTCACAATTGGAATTGATTCAATCTAATCGCGACCAAAACATACAAAATACTAAACAAATCTAAAAACAACTAATTTTGATTGTCGTAAAATATATTGCAGACATAAATTACTAAAAAGTTTTTGTTGCGCTAATTATTTTTGTCTTATATTTTTTGTGAACGCAAATTGTGTGCACAAATAAAAAAAATTCAACACCAACATTTAGGTAAATTAATTTGGCTGTTGTACAATATTTATATACCTCGGAATTCGAAAGATCATTAGTGTTAAAAGCATATATATACCCTAGATGTGGTATACATAATATTACGTGTATGTATTTTAAGTATACCTAAATTAAAATGAACAAGAATAATTGTAGTATATGGTGATTAAATAAAAGTAAATCAGATTTTCAAATTATTAAATTTAATTTAACTGTATAGCTATTCACATTTTGTAAACTTTTGACTTTAATTAATTACAGACTCCTTTGTTTGCGAGGTCGCGGCGGATTCCAGGACACAGGCGTGTTATCCGTAATGGAAACAATATTCAAACCACCAACTTGCAAACCTTTGATAGCCGACTGCAATAAAATAAAACATTATTTATGTCTATTCAATTTAGCCAAGTATAAGAACATTCACCATTCGTCCAGGTCCAAGACCACGCACTTTAACTCGAACTGTTTTCCAGCCAAGTTCAACTGCTTTCTAAACGAACACAAAAATATTAGCAATCTATATTCTAAATCTAAATTTCTTAAAATCTTACTGCGCTGATGCTGACAGCCGTTGCTTGTGCAGCAATATTTGTGCCTTTTCTGGTATTTTTGAAACCTTCAATGCCGCATGATCGTATAAGTCTTGGCACACCTACAAATAAACACAAAAATAATAACAGATATTTAATATATGTACATATAAATTAAGACTTACCTTTATAATCCGTCACAGAAATAATTGTATTGTTGGGCGACACTCGAATATTGCAAATTGGCAATTCGTTGAAGGGAATGCCATTGAAAAGCTGCGTGGCCGTGCTAGCATCGGGAAAGAACTTTTCCTTTCTGTTGCCAAAAGTGAATTTTATTTTATTTATGTTTAATTAATAAGTTATGTTTATGCATACCGGGTGATCAGCGTGTCAATGTCGACAGACTTCTCACCAATTGTGCCCTCGTCCTTAGCCGGCAGAGAGGCCAGCATTTCTTTGCGATCCTCTGCCTTCGCTAAGAATGCACTTGTGTGTAAATACGAGTTTCTGGGGGCTATCGCATAATGCGCACATTGCCTCATATAATGGAATCCAGCCAAAACTGTCGTTTTCATTGACATTTTTCTACAAATAAATAATCACCAATGTTATTTTGTACAATTACATCACTAGACTCGGAATCTGGCAACTCTGGACTACGGCTGATAGTGTTGGAAAATGTAATTTTCTTTGGGTCTCTGGCACGGAAATAAATATCTGAAATTGATTTTTGCTAAGAGGTTACTTTATAAATTATGAAGTGCGCTTATTTTATATACTTCCAGTTAGCATAGATATGAGTACTATAAAAATATTAGATCAGAAGAGCGGAAAAAAGAGAACAAGTGTTGAACATTAGAAATAGTGTAAGATAGTAAGATAAAGGCCTATATTATTACTCCTTAATAAGATATTATGTTTAGTACTTATTGCTAAATCCTTAGTTTGTAAAATAAAATAAATAATTTATTTTAAATGTGTTTTTTTCGATTTTAATTGGATACCTTTTTGATTAACATTCTCTATAACAAAACGGCTAAGTTTTGTAAATCATAAATTGAGCACTGCTAAAAATAAGCGAATTTCATTTTTTAACAATGAATTTTCACAGAGAAAACAAACTACTACCTTCGTGGTACTGTTGAAAAAATAAGAACAATTTATCATCTTAAGTGGTATATTTTAGCTATTTTGATCTGAAGTGAGTGCTAAAATTATGTCACGAAATCTGCGCGCGTTTGGAAATAAAAATTGATTTTTACTACCGATAGTACAAACAACTATCGATTGTATAATAATAATAATAACGCACTATCGATAGTAGGATCAACTATTTTACACGTGTTTTACTTCTTGAGTGCAACAGCAAAATATTGCAAAGTTAAAATGGCTCTCAAGCGATTAAAGAGTTAGTGTACGCATTATATTTACAATCAAATATTTTAATTAATATACATAATACTTTTTAGCAAAAAAATCGAAGCGTTTGACTGGTAAACTCAAGCACAAAATTGACAAAAAAGTGCGAGAACACAATCGAAAGGAACGTCGCGAAGCCAAAAAGAATACGAAGAAGGGCAGTAAAAAACAGAAATTGATACAGATTCCAAACAATTGCCCATTCAAGGATGACATCCTCAAGGAGGTGGAGGAGGCCAAGCAACGCAAAGAGATGGAACGCCAGGCTAGCCGGGAGAAGTTCAAAGCTGAGCGCGAACAAAAGAAAACCAAGTCGCTGGAGGCGATGGTCGAAGATGCCGATATGAGGAGCACAGTTCATGGAATAATGCATGAAAACGATGCTGCCGATGATAATGAGAAGAAATACAAGAATGCCAGCAGCAAGGAGCAGTCGCTGAAGCAGTACTTCAAAGAATTTCGCAAGGTTATCGAGAATGCAGACGTTGTCCTGGAAGTAGTCGATGCTCGGGATCCTCTTGGCACCCGTTGCAATGAGGTTGAGCGGGCTGTGCGCGCTGCTCCCGGCAACAAGCGGCTGGTGCTCATTCTGAACAAGGCCGATCTTGTCCCCAGGGAGAATCTGAACAATTGGATAAAATACTTTCGCCGCAGCTTGCCCGTCACAGCTTTTAAGGCCTCCACTCAGGATCAGGCCTCCAAACTGGGACGTCGCAAAATGCGCGAAATGAAAACCGAAAAAGCCATGCAGGGTGCGGTGTGCATCGGAGCCGAATTGCTTATGTCCATGCTGGCCAACTACTGTCGCAACAAGGGCATCAAAACATCGATTCGCGTCGGAGTTGTTGGCATACCCAATGTGGGCAAGAGTTCAATTATCAACTCATTGACCCGAGGACGTTCCTGCATGGTGGGCAGCACTCCGGGGGTGACTAAGTAAGTAATATATAATATATAGTAATGACTGCATGCATAAGTATGGATAGATAATATATAAACCTAAAAGATAATAGTTAATTTCATGATGAAATTGTCAATTTTATTAATATAAGTGTATATTTAAATAAGGCATAAAACATAACTTTAAACCGCCTTACAAAAAATACCAAAACCTCTAAACTATTCCACACACAAAATATATTAGAATTAAATGTTTATATACTAACTTTCAATATACTATAGACATTTTTCAACATTTTTAACAACTTTGTGAAGAGTAGAAATTTTCTTCATTGAACTGATTATTAATATAGTTTTTAATGAACTTCCCATTTTAAATCTATCTGTCCATAAAAATAGTAGCAGCTGCTACTACTATAAAATGAAAATTACTAAACTTAAAGTAAATTTATTAAGTACAAATAATTCTTAATTTGAACTAAAGCACTCTCGCCTTTATGTAATACTTTCAATTGGATAATATAGCTTACTAATGTGTGTGTTTTTGTAGGGCTATGCAAGAGGTTGAGCTTGACTCAAAGATCAAACTAATTGATTGTCCTGGCATTGTTTTCACGAGTATTGCCAATGAAAGCAACGCCAACTCACATGCCGTTTTAAAGAATGCTCAGCGTGTGGGCGACATCAAGGATCCCTTCAGCATTGCCGAGAGTGTTTTGAAAAGAGCCAGCAAAGAATACTTCTGTAAAATGTATGATATTACCAACTACGACACTTTCGAAGAATTCTTTGCCAAGAAGGCTGCCAGAATGGGTAAGTTAACCTTATTTATTTATTGCCACTCTCTAATAACTCGTCAATCTAATTTTTAGGTAAATTTTTGAAGAAAGGTGTACCAGATGTCGTGGCAGCTGCACGTAGTGTATTAAATGACTGGAACACTGGCAAGATTAAATACTGTACACAAGCGCCTGAGGTGGTCGACAATAAAAATGTACACATAAGTGCCTCGATTGTCCACTCAGAGGTGCGAGAGTTTGATGTGGAAAACTTCGAATCGATGGAGACAGATTTACTGAACCAATGCCCTGGTAAATCGGATGATGTTATGGAGATAACATCTACGGGTCCACTCGAGATACGTGTGCCTCGCGAAGATACACAGTTGCCTGATGCACAGATAGCTGAAGATGAACCACCGGCAAAGGGTCGAAAGAGGAAATTAGACGACGATAAGAAAGAGAAACCAGATCCCGTCCTACTGTTAGAGGGTAAATATTTCAGTGTATCTGTGTCGTGGTCTAAATAATAATTATTATTATTTATTTAGAGAATCAATCGCTTAACAAAAACATCAAAGAGCTGCAAAAAAAGAAGAAAAAACGAAATGTTCGCACTGAGAAGAAAATTTCAAAAATCACCGACGTTTTGGACAGCTTCAATTTGGGTTCATCGTCGACGAGTGCCAATAAATATGACTTCGACCAGGATTATGTGATTGAATAATTGCAGTTAAATAGTTAGATGTATGCTAATAAAATGTATATATTCTTTTAAAATGTACACATTTCTCTACACCCAAATTGGGAGTCATATTAGTTGACGTATATAAACCCTTTTACCTCTCTCAACAAAACTGACGAACTTCTAGTCCTCCGTAACACTGATTTGAATGTCGTTATCAAAAGTGCGAATGATGACGTAGTGTACTCATAAGTTAAGAGGATCCAGGGGTAATTCATTTTTCCTACATGTATTTAATCTATTTATGGAATGTCTATTGATGTTAAGATGCGAGTTTGAATTCACAGCGATTGATAGGTGTCCTTAAATTTTTCTAATAATCTTAGTGCAGTAACCAAAATTACATTCAATGTTGGAAAATGGGCATATAGCGATTATATGAACCTATTTTGTTTTTACACTATCAACTTTCAGCTCTTCAACATAAAAATTCAAGTATATAAAACGTATGAAATATAACAGTTCAGTAACAGTAATTCAAAGATCTAAAGATCCGTCTATATCGAAGATTTGTGAACAAAATTTCTGACCACGCCCTTCCAAATTTGATGTTTCAGGTTTTAGTGAGTTATGGGGCAAGGAAGGCATGACCGAGAACTTTCTATCGAAATGCAAAACTGAGTTAATATTGGATGAAGTCTGTAGGCTTTTTAGGCATAAGCTATTGAATATATTTATTTTTGAAATTTACAGGACTGGATTGGGCATTTCCGAGAAATTACCGCTCTTTGATGGAGTTTAACAGCTTACGGCTCCCAAATATTGTCGATTAAAATGCCTGGAAACATAAGGTTTATCTAGCCAATTTTTGAAAACAAATAAAATTAATCTTTCCTCACCTCTTTCGCTGATTTTAAGAACCCCGTTTAGCAGTAGAAAACTAAGAAAGTAAATAAAAGTAAATAATAAAATACATTTTTTCGCAAGAGACGAAATACTTTCTTTACAAACTGAATATTTACTTGAGCTTCGGGCTTTGATTTATGTTCATTATTATTCGACTGCCTTAGTTGTTATCAGAGTATGCAAATTCTAAGAATTCTATGTATACATTTACCTTGGATTATAGATTATAATCGATAGATCTGCAGTGCCAAGAATATAATCTATATAAGTTCAGATATTGTAATGGTTTTGAAGAGTAAAACTTTTTATCGAAGACGTAGTTTAGCTGTGTGCCTCAATGGCCTATGAATGCCAATGGATTTTGCAAAGAACTAGGCGGAATACTTCTGCCTGTCCCATAATATAAATTGAATATATTGAATAAAGACATTTTGGATTTTTTGTGAAACGGTTTTCATAAAAGCAAAACAATCTTGAAATCTATAGCTGCTTAATATTCGAGTACTTACCTAAAAATATACGGTCAGATCGATATTCACTAACCCTGATGACATTCAAATTTGGAATATACTTAACTGAGATGATCATAACATCAAATTAAAATATGTAAGAATTTAATGTAGTTAATCCTAAGGTCAGAGGATAGAATAGGCAACATAATTTTTGATAGTTTTAATAAGCGGAACTGCGCCAAGAGAAGTCATCCAAAATCACTTAAATAATGAAAAAATAAATTATATAAATAATTCAATCCAATAAAAAAGAGTGCAAGACTCTTGTAATATTACTTATGGCAATTAGGTTACATTAGGAAAATGACAGTGAAAAATCCAAATTTGTAAATATATTGAAATTTTATTACAAAATATTTCTTAAAACTTAACATTAGGTCTACAACTATTAACGCTGATTAAATATTTGATCATTTTGAATATATATACTGTAAGTTTATACATATATAAGTATGTACATATACATATGCGTTGCATAAATTCAAAATGACTCAAGTCCAAGCAGTTTTTAAAATCAGCTTTCTTACTACAACATATGTATGTATGTACTCGCGTATGTACTTATGCTTTTATAAAAGGGCGTATGGTTATTATAATAATAAATTTTTGGAATTAAAATGTACTTGTGTACATATGAATGCATGTACGTACATATGAGTAGGCACTTTCTGAACTTTCATTGTTTCGAGTGGGCAGATGGCAAATGGCAACCTGATCGGGTCTGATCTGGTTCTGATTATGATTCTAAACTGCAGTGATCTTAAGTTTTACTGAAATACGTATTTCTCATTACAATATTCGTCAGCCCGGAGGAATCAGGCATGGACCAAGTTTAATTTCCACGGCTGTACTGGAAATGCCTTCAGATTGCTCAAATTTGCATTTCCTTCATATTGAAAGGCAAATGAGTATAATACTAAGGCTTGAGGAAAACAATAAAAAACAGCTAAAAATCGATCATCACATCAACATAAAATAAAAAAATGCTTGGGCATGATCGATTGAAATGACAAATTACACTATGACATTAATTGCAGAACAAAATATTGTAAATACATTTCGAAGACTACTTTTTTAAAAAATAATATTAAGTTTTGAAAAATGGTTTTTCAAATCCAGTCTTTACATATTTTACATTATCTCTGGTTATAAATACCCGATCAAGCGGAGCTCAAAATGCCGCCAAAAATCGTTTATAAATTTAGAAACAAATCGATTATAATCCAAGCTTCACCCGGATAGCTTCAAAACTGAGATAATCCCAATTAAACTTGGTTTACAATCGATTTATGGTGTTTTGAATATATAATTAAATTTAGATTTGACCAGATGGACTCATTAATGCAAATTAAAACTAGAATGATTAAAATTGTATTTAGTAAAAAATCAATTTATATTTGGCTTATTTAAATGACTTTTAAGCAAAAGCTTGTTTGATCGGTTTAATATAACACTAAATATTGTCAAACACATAAATCAAGATTAAAAAAACAGCTAAAAACTTCAGTGTTTAATAAAAAAGTATCAATTTACCACTGATATTAATGGATTTTCAAATAAAATCAGAAAAGTTGGATGGGTTAGAGAATGCTTTTGCAGTATTAACGAGTGTTGCAATTTATAAAACCATAAAAGGAAAATCGGGCTAACATTATTTGTACTGAATTTTTGAGCTGCCACTAGAAGAAATAAATATGTGAATTCAAAATCCATCATAAGCCATCATTACAACGGTGAATCTCGAATGTCTATATGCGTATCGGTAATATGCCTTGTATTACGGCGATTATTAAGTAGAATGCCCGTAGAAATATCAGCAGTTATTCTTGAAACGTGTTTTTTCATCTTACTTTTTAAAATTAGATATGAACATGAATATTACACACATTTAAAATTACCGAGGTTGAGTTCTTTCTTTGTGCCTGCACATACATACTGGATGTGTGTGTGTGTGGTGTATGTGTTTGGTGTGTGTGTGGTGTTTGTGTGTGTGTGGTGTTTGTGTGGTGTTTGTGTGGTGTTTGTGTGGTGTTTGTGTACATACATACATATGTAGGTGTGTACATATATAGAGTGAATCACAGGATTTTAATTGTAGCTAATCTTAGCTATGTTTAACAATGAATTACTATTTGAATTTAACACATTTAACACTTCTAGCTTCGTCGTTGCGCATCATGCTTTATACATAAGTTAATTTCGATGTGGCATTTAGCAATTAATTGAAACATTTCTCGTAATAGGTTTAAACTTTTAAAGTATCATATATATATATATATATACACATATATATATATATATCATTTGCAGTCCATTGTTGTGTGGCCCTCCTACTTGCTTGCTTGCTAATCCGGTTGCCGCAATTTAAAACTCCTTGTATTAATAATTTCCGGTAGTCTCAAGATGCACGCCTTACTGCCCAGCCTCGTCAACAGGTTCCGAAGTATTTGTTGCAGTTGCCGCGACCGTTGCAGCACATGTGGCGGCCTACAACACATGTAATTGGTGGAGTTGGTGGTGTTGCTGGTGGTTGAATCAAGCAAACGTAGCGCAATTGCGGCGCCCGCCGGCTGCTGCTGGCGCTGTCACCGCAGTTGACAGAAGTGCACCTCCAGCCAACAGGGACAGCCCATAATGTCCGGCCGCTTGTATTTGTTGCCCCATCCCTTCTCAAAGCTAATCTTCATGCTAAACCGATCAATTGGTCCCAGATGCGTCGGCTGCGACTGCTGGCTAGCCAGCACTAGAGCCCTGTTAATGAATTGGAAGGAGAGCCACAGTTACTAATATTTATTATATTTAATTTCATTTCATATATTCACCTGTGTGTGTCGAAGGCTTTGAGACAGTGGCCAGGCATCACTCTGCACACCCGATCCATGCGTTCGGCCAGTGTTGGGGAATCCACGAATACGGGCACATTGCTGCGATTGTAGATCCACACATCGCCACCTTCCACACTTAGAGTTACACCTGCAACAAAGTCAATTACATTTCCATTTCCACATCTATCCGCAACCGTATTCAACTGATTCTACTTACCCAGACCCACTTTTTGTCGCGTGCTTTGCACAGAGTCGCGTTGACTCCCCTTGCCCTGCAATTCACGCAGACAGAGGCTCTCTCCGGCACAGTCGACGGACCCGTCCGCGTGAATATTGAGCACTGGCTTCGTGGCATGGAAGAGCTCCCCAATGCGCTGAGCCAGCTCCCAGTAGGCGATCTGGCACCACGCTTGTGTGCAGGCGCTTCGATCTAAAATTGAAAGAGAGCAGCTTAGGCTTAGTCTTAGTCTTGCTCACATTCTTAAATGCTAGCTGCGATAGATCGATTAGAAAAGGGCTTCCCTGTGTGCTTAATCTTTTCCTGGCGTGTGCCGAGCAGGAGAAAAAGAAGTGTTCGGCAGATACCTGCTCCTACTTGACAGAGGAGATTCCTCCTGTCGTAGATATTGGCATTGCATGGCTTAGGTAAGTGAGTGCTTCGCTTATAGCTATTTCTGAAAGATTTCGTCATATTAGTAGTCTGCTTCTGGGCGACTTTTGTATTCTCAGCTAGCACGGATGAGTGACCTTTATTCTGAGCTATCTAGCTTATGGATTCTCTCAGTCTTACGGCTGTAATTGTTGCATTTTCTGTGCACTCTGAAAATTTCCTTGCAGAGACAGTTGATTTTAATGATCTGTGTGCAATTGCCAAAAGCGATCGCAAAAGTCCACTAAAATAAGTATAATAATAAGCAGATTTGTCAAGTTCAAGCTTGGCACAGACCTCACGACAACTAAATGCCCCAATATTAAGAACATGATAACACCCTTAACTAGTGAATTACATCATTTACTAAAAAGTTGCTTGTTGAAAACATCGTTCAATTGATGGTTTATACGTTGTTCAGATGCTGAAATGCAGTTGCGGGCATGGCCATATTTGGTAGGATATTGATTAGCAATATTATAATCGCCAGTTCTGAAAATGGAAGCGAAAAGATTTTGCACTTTCGCAAATGGGAGCACGCCTCAATAAGTTTGATTTTTAACAAGTGTAGGCAAATTCTTGTTTTATGTTAAAATTTGTAATTATTTTTCTGAATTATTTATTGTTTAATATCTTCTTTTTTTTCTTGGGCTGTAGCTTTTAAAGTTCAATATTTGAAATTGCTGTCGTCTGTTAATGGGCTACTTTAAACAAATTCAAAACATAATAATTGAAAACAACAGAATTCAGAGCAGATTGAAAAGTAATTGCAAATGTATGTCAGCTATTTTTGACATATACAAATTTGTATGTACTTTTGAAAGCAATAGCTTTACAACAAGTGAATTAAATTAAAGGCGGGTTCTGAAAAGGGGTGCAAGATTAGCAATGGGACGGATTGGTAAGTTGACGTAACTGCTATTGTAAAGCCTAGTTAAATATATGCATCTAAAATATCAGTTGAGTTTACCCACAGATGTATATTTTGTGAACCTGTATATATTAAGTTAATTTATGTACATACATAATTGAATTGCACGCATGCTCAAATACAAATACACGCATATTAAATGTGCTGGAAATTTTAATTACCTAAGTATTATCATCGAAATACGCTGAACATTAAAAAATAAGTTGCTCAGAAACCCCCTGCTGCCTGTGTGAAAATCCCATTGCTTGCAGTTCACGGGTATGGGCGAGAGAGGGGGATGGGGATGGGGGAGTAGGGGTAGGGGCGTAGCAGGTTTCTGTCGCCGCTCGCTATGGCGCCAATGCCGCCACAGTTTTGGCACCCGCCAGAGACGAACGGCGGCATTTGTTCGTATCTGAGACGATGTGATGCTTAGCGCCGCTTGTTCGCTCGGCTCTTGTTTTGTATTCTTCGTTAGATATATACATAATGGTATATATATACATATACATGTGTGTTTGTGTGTAAGTACATAAAGAAGTGCGCATCCACGGGGGCTAAAGCACAACACACAACACACAACATCATCTTTAAATTTAGAACATTTTATATTCTACCTGTGCGTGTGTGTGGCCCCACAGTGTAAGTTGGTAGTTTTGTTAGTGGCCACACATGTCGCTCTTGTAAGTGTGTATGTGTATCTGTATGTGTGTGTAAATACATCACACATACATCGCGCCCGTTGAAGTCAACTTGCTCAACTCCAATTATCATCCTCTTAGCGCGAAATTAATTTCATTTCAAACAAATATTGTATTTAAGTTGACCAATCTATTTTTGACTTTTATTAATTTTTGTGTTTCGAAAATAACTGCCGCAAAAGATGATGATTTCTTAAATAAAATAATTAATATTTTATCAGTGCATTTCAATCACTTGCAGTTGTTGCTTATTTTAGTTGATATTATTTAATGAAAAATTAACTTTGTCAAAATCCGCGCGAGTCCAATAGAAAAGTCCAACGGGTGACGTCACTTTACTTTGAAGCATTCATTAGTAAAAGAAAATTTATTTTTAATTTATTACTTGATGTTCGTGTCATTTGTAACTCTTAATTTCTTCAACTCAGCAACTCTCTTCTTTTAATTACATTAGCTTAGCTGTGTTAAGCTTTTCTTACTCCACAGAAGTCTCGCTTATTTTTTTTTCATTTTCTTTCTCACTTTTCTCTCTTCTTAACGTTTTTACTTTCCTTATTACGAAACTACTAACACTTAAAAATGTCCGGTTTGCTTAATCCTTTCAATAATTATTGTATAATTTTAAACTTTAATATCCATGGATTTATTTATTATATTCTTTATTTCATTTTTTTGTTGTATTTAATTTCTCTTTTAATTTTAAATAATTTAATTCGTAATTCGTATTTTAGTGCTACATTTTTATTTTTAAAAACAGTGGCTGTTATTAGTTAACATTAAATAAGTTGAAAAGATACATTTGTTTAATTGTTTAAATATGGACAAATATGTTTATACTGAAATACTAATAAATACATAAATACATATAAATTTTAATTATCTTTCGATTTAATAATTTGTATGCATTGTTTTTCTATAGTTCAGATGTATTATTTTCAATTGAATTTTTAAAAATTTATAATTGTTTAGTCCATTTTTTTAAACTAGAAAATCTAAAAAAAAAAAATAATTTCAAAACTAAATGAAGAAATTGCCAAAAATGTAACAAAAGTAAAACTCGCCAAAAAGTTTCTAAAGAAACAACTGCAAGCATTGCTATTTTTCCCCCTCTCTCACTCTCTCTCTCTCCCAATACCATTCTCTTTATTCTTAGTTTCAGTATATTAATCATTAACATTTTGTGGTCTGATTCGGCTTTTTTCTGGGTATCCCAATTCCTTGCACTATTTGTTGAATCATTTTACATTCGAATAACCAAAGTAATTTTATTTTTAGCATTTTAAATATTATCTAAACTGTTTGAAACCAATTATTTATTTATTTCAATTTATTTTTAATTTTCTGAATTTACTTTTTCAATATCTCTCGTTTTTAACCTGTGATTTGAACCTAATTTAATTTTCATTTATATATATATATAGTTATTATTTAATATTACCTCTTTAGATCGAAAGTTAGAGGGTCAAGAATGGGGCAGAAGTCAATTTTCTATCGAAGTATTTTTGAAGCCAATTTTCCAAATTGTTGGAAAACTGATATTTTGATTGAAATATAACAAGATAGAAAATCTTTAACGATTTCGAAAATCTATAGAAATATTTTTGGAGCTCCTTTGGCTATTCTGTCAGTGAGCACTATAAAATAAATACAAGAAAAAGACACAACAAATACAACAGCTTTCCATTTAAGACCGCCTACCCACATCTCAACTTTGTCATTAATTTAAAATATTACCAATGCTTCCCCATATATGGGAATTATATGTTATAGATTTATGTTATTTTGATTATTTTTTCCCAAATATAATAAAACTCGAAATCTAATGAGTTTCGCAAATTTGCTTCAATGAACTGTTGGCACATAGAGGAAATTCCTAACAAATGCGATGAATGCGCTTCCCATTCGAATAATGCAAAAGCTGCTGTCATTTTTGCTTCGAATATGCCATAAAAAAAGTGAGAAAAAACATATTGTTCAATTTGGTGGCGGCGGCGTTGGCGGTTAGCGCCATGAATGATATCATAGTCATAATGCCACTACCTCCGTTCACCCCTCTCCCCCTCTCCAAAATTCACACAGCGTGTGGTGCCGATAACCGGCCGCAGCCAATTCACAGCCACTCCTCTCGCCCCCGCCCCCGCCCGCAATACTCTACAAAACAGTTCGTAAGTGCAGATTTTTGCCTTCTACTTCGCCGTCCTCGTCACCATCACCGTCGCCGTCGTCGACGCCATCGCCTCACTCTTATTCGCATTCGCCTCGCACTGTTTGTATTTGTTTTTCGCTCATTATTTATTTTCGTGTCGTTTTTGCTGTTTTCGTTTAAAAGTTAATATCAATATAGAAAGTGACGACCTGACGCGGCAAGCTGGCGCCATGAACGAACAACTGCCTGCCTGACTCGGCCCGTGCCGGCGTGCTCAAACACACGCACGCGACCGCATACACATACACACACACACACACGATACATAAGCAGCACAGAGTGTGTATGCTTATTTATTATACTCACCATACCTACATGTATGCATGCATGTGTACAGACGTTTGTATGTATAAAAATGAGCACAAAAGCGAGGTTTTTTTTCGCTGGCTCTTGCTCAGTGCTCGAAAAAAAAAAGAAAAGACGCTCCGAAGATAAGAACAAAAGAGATCAAGAAGAGGCCACGTTTCGTCCGTTCAAACAGAAACACACACTGAACTCACCTTTTCCACTAGTGGTGAAAGACTGGAGGCACTCCGCCGCCTCCTTTTTGATGATGCTCGACGAAATGCTTCGGCTGTGGTGGGAGCCGCTGCTGCTGCTGTTGTTGTTGTTGTTGCCCTGTACGGTCCACGACGCTGACGACGACTGTTCGTTGTTGTTTTGAGTGTTTCCCTCGGAATCTGGGATTAGAGTGGACCTCTCTTCAGTTTCATAGTCAGCGAACCACAAAATTCATTAAGAAAACCTACCTGTATCTCGGAGTCTCAGCATTTTCGAGCGCTGATAAGGCGGGGGTGCGAGTTCTGCAAATGTAATCAAATATATGTATATATATAATTATCGATCATTATCTGCGCTTAAGTAATGCAATTGCTATAAAATATATATAGAAGATTTTAAATTACAGATTCGAACAATTCTGTGCTTATGTAATCAAATTGTTATATAAAATACATAGTTCATTTTAAATAACTTTCGGGTTCGATCATTATTTATGTTTAAGAGTAATACGTTTTCCCCATTTTGTGGCAGGCAGCAAGCCGAAGGAACTGAAATAAACGGATACTATATACCATACGAA
The DNA here is from genome assembly GCA_035042305.1 of Drosophila glabriapex. NCBI lineage: Eukaryota > Metazoa > Arthropoda > Insecta > Diptera > Drosophilidae > Drosophila > Drosophila glabriapex. Next base: position 764,757 of record JAWNLN010000060.1, read on the forward strand.
ACAAAGAGTGCTTAAGACAAGAGAGCTGGCTAGTGCATACCCTATACGTTGAAATATTTACAATTCGTGCAACGGAGAAGTTATCGATAAAATGAAAGTATCTTACTCTTGATACGAGAATTTATATGTATATAAGTCAATAGCTTTTTTTGTCTGGCATCTGGCATAAAATCAGACAAAACAGAAAGGATTCTCGGATATTGATGCTAATCAAAAAATGTATATATAAGGGTCCGGAAATGTTCTGTCTGCTTATTTACCATTTACATATCTCTCGAATACCTTCTTAATCTTTTGTAATAGTTACAGGGTATACGCCATTGCACACATTCATTAATACTTATACATGAATGTATTTAAATGCATAAGAGTTCTTAAGTCGCGAATGCCCAACTGAAAGATGCTCTGTACCCAAACCTAACAAACTTTCGTCCTCTGACATTCCTCTTTTCATCACAGTACAAAATTTTAGACGGGTTTTGTCAAAAAATTATATTTTCAAATTTTAAGTCAATATTGGGCAGGTATTAAAAATTATATATTCCTGATGATAGAAAAGCAATATCTAATTTTAGGTAAGCTCTGAAAAACCCCTGAAACACTTCTTAAATTAAGGAATTAAATAAGTTAATAGTGACGATTCAAAAACTGAATAAATCAAGCCTGATTTTTGAGATATATTTTGTTGTACAACTTAAAAGTCAAGTTAGCTTTGGGATTATAAAATGATTACCTCAATGGAAAATAGTGTCTACCTTGCAAGCAGGTTCCATTCTTATTGACCAGTTTTTTTTAAAGGGTTTTTATAAATTACATTATATAAATTAATAAAATATTTATAAAGCTCCACAAGTTGAGTTCTGTACACAATAGTGTTAATAATATTAGGTAACGCAAGTATTTTTCTTTTATTTTTATTTCATCGTTGAAATCAGAAATCAAAAGAATGAAAAGGATTCAGGTGCTCAGATGACCAGCAATTGTAGGGCAAACTCAGAATACGGATTTAACAATAAGCGATCAATAAATTAATAATTTTGTATATTAATTGTAAGCGGTGTGAAGAGTTAACCAAGACAGACACCGGGTTAAACTGCGCGTGTTTAAGACAAGCTGTGAGCGATGAGATCATGCTTCACAAAAATAGTACAATATTAGTATTCGAGAACACAACACATACAAACATATAAATACAACAGAAACCGAAGCAAAGCATAACAAAAACAAAACAAAAACTAAAAACAAACCAAGAAGAAAAGATTGTTCGATAGTGCATTACTAAAATATACCCTGTAACTAATTCCATTATGTTTTTTACATTCTGGAATGTTGACAATATCTAAAGTATGTTTCCAGTCCTTTTTTAACATTCTGTACATTCCACATTCTATAGGTATGTTGAGAATTTTTGAAATTCACGAGTATTTACTGTAATGATTTGTTTAAGTTCGCATCGATGATCTTCAAGCAAGATGAACGTCTATTTTAAAATGATTATATAGTTATAAAAATTTTAACTTTAATAGTTTATTTAATTCATTTTAATTTAATGCTAAAATCAAAATATTCTTTTCAATTTGTAAATTTGTCTCATTTCGCAAAGAATAACAAAAATACTACGATCAACTCTTTGATTTAAATCAAGTGTTAATTTTGCCATTCACACGTTAACGACAATGGAGACTCATAATGGAATCGCGAAACGTTAAGAATTATAATGTAAGAAATTTTGTGCATAGCAGAATCCGGCTATCATAGACATTCATATATAATTCCAAACTTCTTATACACGGGCATTTTATTTGGTATTTAATTTGTAAAACCGGTTTAATTAAGATCCGCAAGTACCTCTAAATCTTTTCCATTAAATCTATATAATTATAATGTATATTAGAATGAACAGAGATTTTAGGGAAGAAACTTCCACTTTTAAATTAAGCTTCTCCTTTGCAATATGATACTTTACAAGTTGTTATAATTTAATGGACAATCGATAAGCGATAAGGCATAGATAAGCCTAGCTCATTATATCGATACAATCTATATATTTCCAAGCACTTTTAAGAGTCAGCTGGGAGATATATTACGGATAGCTTACTTCAAAAGTAGGAAAAATATCGATAGATTCTAAAGAGCTTAAAGTTGAAGCGACATTCTGTTGTATTAATAATGTTCTTTTACTCATAATTAACTATTAGGTACAAACATCACTTTGCTTATAGGCTAGATAAAATCACAGCCAAATACTTCATTTTCACATTCTGTTTTGCATTTTTTTGGTCGATTATAATAATCAAAGTAGATCACTTAAGGTTATTTATGTGCACAATTAATTTAACTTTAACTACGTCCGACACATACAAGTATTTTAATTAAATACACACGTTAAAAATAAGAGAAACAAATTTACTTGTCAAAATATAAAATTAAGCAACAACTTCTATTGTGATGCATTTAAAAACAAAAACAAAAACAAAACTTTGAGTGCTAATGTAATTAAACATTATAATACAGAAATAAAGAGTGTTCTACTAGAAGATACCCTGTTTGCAGCCAAACTGTCAAAGACAGACAGAAGGACATGAGTATACATTACTAAAGCAAAAATATATTATAATTTAATTGATTCGATTGTTAACCCTCATCGAAAATACATTTAAATTGATTCATTTTATAGATTCCTCTTCGTACCTATTATGCAAAATTGGAATCTTATTAAAAAAAATGTTTAAAAAAGTTATTCACTATATTTGGTATTTATGAGATCCCGAAAACGTTTTTTGCATACGAATGCTATTATATAAAATTTGAAAAGTAATCGCCTTTAGTTTAGTATACCCCATTGCTTCATTTAATGGCTGAGGGGAATTATAAAAGGCAGCAAGCAACTTGCGCGGAGCCAGACCAAACATCAGCAGCGGCGAAATAGAAATAAATATAAATAAATAATGTTTGCATATCAGCCGAAGCACCACCACACCACCGCACCACTGGGGACATTTTATTGGCGCACAACAAGTCGTTTGATGTGCGGCACTTGCCGCTCTGGGAGCGGAGGAAACTGGCGCTACACACGTCAGCAGAGCAGAGGCAGAGTGTTGGTGTGCCTGGCTGGTTAGCTCCATTACCAGTTAAACCTGATTACGTTTGCTACCCCGCCTCACTCCTCCCTCTCTCCAACGCGCGAACAATTCTTGAAGAGCTAACACGAAAAAAGCCAACCTAAAAGCGAAGGGAGCAGCAGTAAAATTCCAACATCGCCTTAATCACAACACAGTGGCTGGCATCCGATCGATCGTCGAGCAGACCGCTAAAAATCAAGTGATTTTTGCTCACCTCGGCTGTATTCACCTGTATTCAACGACGTTGTTTGATTGATGGGATCGTGTTTGCACAAAATGAAAGAGAAAAATGAACGCTGCATTCGATAGCCATATTTTCATATCGATGTCGACCATGACAATACCCTATCTATTATTCATGTTTCAGTGGGTCAAACTTGAATGGGAATCCGAATGGGAGCCGCATGCTTACCAACTGAGATGCAGAATCAGTATCGCAATCAGAATTTAAATTCAATTATACGTACACGAATCGCAAGCAAAATTCTTTTCGGCTTAACACCCTGGTTACAAGCTTCTCCACAAAATTATAATACCCCCGGGAAGGAAATGATTATATTCACATTATAAAAAAAATAGTAAAAGATTACCAGCAATCTACCATTCCAAATTGGTTGACTTTATCTTTAAAATTGTGTGCAAATAAATGGGTTTTAACAAGGGATATCTGACGTAGGCATATAAAAGCTTATATATAAGCGTATATTGTGTAAGCTTCACTAGTTTCAAGGGCGCTAAATAGACGGGCTCCAGTCCACTAATGATGCGAGACATTGGTCACGGGTCAGCCTTCGATGGTTTATCGAGAATTTCCCATTTGTAGAGACCCCCGAACTTAAATTGTATTGAGGATATGAGTGGAAAACGTTTCTCGTCAGGATGGCGCTAGTGGCAAACATTTTTGGCATTTGGGGGAAGTGTGAAACGTCGCATTGCAATGGTCTCAAATCTCACCATCTGCAATCCAAAACTGGATGACTGGATGATTCAATGAACAATGCTTTCTGATAAAAAAAAAAAAAAAAATGCAATCAACAGCAAAAGGTCAGTTCATGGTCGATCCATATTTATTGAATATGCGAAAATTGTAGTATGCCAGAGAAAGCTAAAATTTGTTTTCCCAAAATCGATTTGTAACTGCTTGGCGTGAAAATTGTCAAGATAAAATTTTCAATCACGCAATGCACAAAAATAACTTTTTAATTTAAATTTCGTAGAATTGGAAAAAAAATATTTATGGTTAAGATAATTTTTGTTGGACTAAAATAACTGATAAAGAGTAGAACATTTTTATAAACAGACTACGTGATTCTAAAACTGTAAAAGATATAAATTTTTGTAATTTGTTTTGTATCGGAAATATATTGACTCGACAAAACATCTTTGGAAAAGGTAATCAGTAAGTTAAGCTTTTCAAAGTTTATGACTTTAAAACATGTACAACATCAGTCAAATACTGTGGGTGACATCTATTTACATTTTGAGAAAAATATTAAACTTTTTTCTAGTTGCATACAAAACTTGTGCGCACACTCAGAAAAAATCTTGAATTTTACAAAATCGCCCTGATATGAAAATCGTCATAAATATTTGGAAAGCTGAAAGTTTTCATAGTTTTAAGATATAAATTCTAAATATATGAAGATAAAAAATATTTTAAAAAAAAAACTGGAGTTTAGTTTTTTCTAGAAAATATTGCAAAACGTAGAAATGCAAGCCCAGATTCATAAAAAAAATCCTTTCCTGAAATCCAGAAAATCCAATATAATTAACAAGAAGTCTAATATTGGAGTTGTACACAAGTGTTTTTTTTACAAATATAAGGTGAGTTACACTTGACGCCAAAAGTATAGTAAATTTAAAAAATTTGCGTTTATTTCAGAGTGTAATTTGTCTACTACTTATTATTTTCGAGCCCTCTGCCATGAATGCAATAGACTTTATCATGTAATCTGTTAAAAGTCCCCTATTCCTATTTGAAACTTTTGGTTTCTGGTATACTTTTTTTTACAAGTCTTTTTATAATCTTATACCAAAGGTTCAATACTATATTGGTTTTGTGCAATATACTGTCTGTCCGTCTTTTTTTTGACACCCTTAAACCTAGAGCCTGGAAACTTAGAACTTAGTCTTATCTGTGCCCGAGTGTAGCAAAGTTTTGGTGTGCTACGTCCAATAGGATGCCAGTTAATTTAAAAATTCGATAATCCCAAATCACCAAATTTGGTTTGTAGTTTATCTGCGATATCAGCATCGGCCACGCCCACCTCCGCCTCCACCAGGCTCTCAGCCCATAAAAATCATAAATGGCTATAACTTCTGCCCTCATAATCGCCAAAAGCGACATTTCTGAAAGTCTGGAACGATAAAATCGCATATCTCCCACAATTTTAAAGATAGTCATAGCTAGCTGATTTCAAGGATCGTCATTTACATTTTCAGACCACGCCCGCATGGCATATATCTGCCAGAATTTTAAAGTCAAACTTGGAACGTAGATTACTAGGAATATATTTCAGAGATTGGTAGATTTGGTAACACGCCCTGTTATCATCAGCTGGTATTACTTATTGGTATCAGAGTATTTCGCAGTTATTTCAATTGAAAATGCATAAGTATAAAATTGTGTTTTTAATTTAATTTATTTTCATTTTGTATATTTTTCTACATGAACCTACCTGAATCGATGGGGTAAGTCATGCGATACCAGTGCAATGGGTTGCAGCAGACGTAGACGTAATCGAGTGCACTGGGGCAAGTGGGATGTCGCCTCAGCTCGTCGGCATTCCTGAGTTCGGGCCAGAAGAAGAGCCTGCATGTGAAGACGTGCTGCAGCTTGTCGCTGGCCGTGTTGGACTTGATCAGGATGCACTGGAGATAGCTTGTCGTCGAGGCTGATGATGATGTGAGGCCGCCGTTGCACTTGGGATGCGGAGTTGGTGGTTCGACACGACTTTTCACCGCTTGGATTAGATCGGCGATTTGTTTGCTCTTCAGCTTCTTCCACAACGCCTCGAAGCTTTGGTAGTACAGCAGATTGGTAGCAGGTTGCCGCAGCAAGTTGCACGTTGAGCTGGGACGCTGACGACTCAGCAGTATTTGGCGTCTGCTGTCCGCTGATCCACAGCTCGAGGAGGAGTCTGTCGTTGTCTCGCCGCCGCCGCAACAGTTGCGCAGAAACATGTTTGCCGCTGACATCGCAAAGGATGCCGCACTTGCCGCACTCGCCGCTGTGGCACAAACAGGACCGTTTTCGTCGCTTAATATGCCGCCGCCAGCATTTGCGTAGTTGCAACCATTCTCGGTATAGGAATAGTTCGAATATTCGTCGATCGCTGCTGCTTCGGTGGCCAATTGATGCTGATGCTGATGCTGCTGCTGCTGATCCTGGATTTGTGGCAAATAGCTTATTGTGTAGCTGGGGAGTGGTGGTGGTGGTGTTGTCCTCGTGGTATAGCACGTGTGCAGCTGAAGGTGGCGTTGATGTTGAGGGTGAGGCGGCTGTGGTTGCTGTTTGGGCATCATCTGTTTCCCATATGCATCGCACGTTGCCCCGGTGTTCTCTGACGCATAACGCCATAGTTCTCTTCTTTTCTTGTCGCTTGGGAATCTCATGGAGGGACATCAAGTTTTTTGGTAACATCGATCCTTATCGTATGCGCATTATTTGAATTTATCAAATTTGTTTAAAGTCGAGGCTTTGCTTTGCTGCTGACGCTTGGCTGATGATATGTCCGGTGGGTCTTGATTCCTAGTTTCGTTAACTATTAAACAAACAAGCCAACACATAAATATATTACATATATATTATATATGTATGTATGTATGTTTATTTTTGATTTTGACTAGAGCGCCGATTCGCGGTTTTTAATTTTCTTTATTATCTCGTTCAATAGGCTTTCAGCCGTGATATGCTCGTGTTGGTAATTTATTGTTTTGTTCTCTGCAATCAAAAAAGGAGAAAATCAATTGATTAATTTTTGACTCGCCACGTAATCACAATTATATATACATATATATATAGAGAGAGAGAGAGAGCGAGAGAGGGAGAGAGAGAGCTCGACTCGAGCACACCCTGTACCCAAGTATTAACCTATCCATAAGTTTACAGGACGACCTACACTCAGAATGAAATTGAGCTGCATTTTTGAAAAGCGCCTTAAAAAGTTTCTCGTGTCTACGAATAATTTCTAAATATATTCTAAATTTTTTTTAATTTGAAAGTCTTCCTTTGCTATATTTCTAAGAAGTATAGATGCAAGTCCAGATTCTTAGAAAACATATTTTTGAAAAACTAAGAACATATTGTGGTATGTATTAATAATATAAGCAAAGCTAATTTTAGAGTTCTTTGTACATATATGAAAAGACTACATTTAAGAAAAATTTACCCTGGAATTAAGAAAAGAAAAACTCTGGAAACTAGATATATAGTTTCTGAATAATAGGATGAGTAACCAAAATGCTTTCTGGAATTTATGGCTTTCTATTTGTCAGAAGAATTCTGCATTGTATTTATATGAATGATAATATATTGTACAAAGCTAAATATTTGGTTGTTGGCCATTGTTATCTAAAATGCCATTAATTCGCTAAAACGTTCAATCTTTTTTTTTTGTAATTCATTAATTTGACTCAATGTTGCATTACGTTCTATGACGAGAAACTAAGGATAATCAGATAACCTTCAAGATTTCTTAGTGTCGTTTTTCTGTTTGAATACAATCAACACATTTCATTCTCAACATCTCACTTTCCAACATTTATGGCTATTAATAACCAATTCTATACCAATATCCTGGCACCTTCGTTTTTGATTGTTTTTTAAGTCATTTAAAGTGTATGTTTTTGCCTTTTCCAACACTCAAAAAGAGCTCAGACAAATAAGACGGAAAATATTGCTTCAGCTCTGAGTTAATAATAGGGATAGTTTTTGTTACGAAATTAAAAATATGTATCTTTACTCGAGGCTTTTATTGTTATCGATTTTTATCGATATTGGAAACCGTTGAGGTATTTATCGAGAAAATTAATGAATCTGGAAGATTTAAAATCACTAGCTCCTATATTCTTTACTAAATTGACTCGGTTGTTGATTTATTGCCGACTAATAACAGTTGAAAATACAAAAATTAGAACAAATTTTAAAAAAATTTTTTTTTTTTCATTTTGCATTTAAATACTCCCTCAAATCTTGTTTATATATTTTTTATTTTAATTCAAATATTGAAATAAATTTCTTTTTGTATTTTTCTGTGTCGAATGATATTAGTCGACATTAATTAAATAAATAAATTAATTAATTTTGCATTTAAACTTGAAAATACCTTTTTTTGATAAATTTTAAGAAAATTCCGCTTTAAGCTTTTTTATAAAAGTTCTACGTTTCTCAACCAATTACGAATTAACCTCCATTTATTTATATTATTCTTACCGAAGTGGAAGGCTTCATATTTGAAATTGTACTTTTTTTTATTACATTATCGGAAATCTTTTTATCGAGAAAAGTTATTGATTCAGTTTCATATATTTATTTAACTTATAGAGCTCTCCCTTCTATCTCATTAATCAATTTTAATGGGTATTTAGCTAAAAATAATATTATTATGCAATTTTTAGCTTCCTAGCTGTCATGCTTTCAGCCTAATCAGATAATAAAATCATATGTATATATATAATTATATAATGATTATAGATTTCCGGTAATGTTTCCGACCTTGGCGTCAAATTTGTGAAGTAACTTTAAGCTAATTAATTAAAGTAATGATTTTAGAACATCTTTACATGGATATGTTGACAGTTTGAAGCAAATTGAACAAAAGTTTAGTTTTTTTTTTTAATTGCTAAATGCCAATTGCATTCATTTTTCATACGTAAGCACTTTCTTCACAGGCCAAAGAATGGATATTTTTTTAAAATAATAAAAATGTTATGTTAGTGAATCTTTTTTTTTAACAAGTTGTAATAACTCAATTTAATAGTAGTAAAATAAGAAGAAAAATATATGGCAATAATAAGTACATTTTCTTGCAGGAAAAGTGCAAAATTTGAATACGGAAAAAACACATTTTTTGACAGTGTCTAAGTTAAATTTAATTAATGAATCTTTATTATTTTTTAATCAGTTGCAAGAACTCCATTTAATTGTAGCGAAATAAGAAAAAAGTATTTAAAAAATATATGGCAGCAATATAGAACATAGATCTATGAAAACCCGATCGAAACACGATGAAAATCAAAAAATATAGTCGCAAAACATTTTTGACAATTTAAAAATTTGTTGGAATTTTAACAAATAAATTCGGCATAGGAATTAACTGACTGAGAATATTTCAACTTCAGTTTTTTCTATTGAACAGCTCAAAAGTGCCGCTCAGGGAAAGAAGAGGAGAGGGGAGGAGAAACAATGCGCATGAGTAATCAGGAGAGGAAAGGAAAGAAGAGGATCAGGGTAGCAGCGTCACTCACACAGCCACAGACAGAGATGAGGTTGCCAGAGTTAACAGAGCCCAAATTCAAAAAACTGTGGCTGGCCCCCTACGATCATCATCATCATCAGCAGGCAGGCAGAAAAGCAGGCATTTCTTGCGTTCCTTATCGCGACGACGACAGTGGCGCCGACGCCAACATGACGGCACACACACACACACACATATATATATACATGCCTATTTATGTACAATGTATAAACATATCTATATGCATGGATGTATGTGCGTATATATACAGACATACATACGTATAAAATCATACTCACACACACACTCAATTTGCTTGCGTGCCAGCAGCGAAGGCAAAGCAAAAGGCAGCGACTCGACGCGAGAGGCGAGACGGCAATGAGGCACAGGCGCCACAGTGGGCGCCACTGACGTAAACGTAATAAAAGAAATAATAGTAACGATGTCGGCGGCGGCGGCGTCGTCGTCGTCGTCGCAATGGCGCCAGCAATATAAACTTATATCAGACAGACACGAACAGCGAACAGCGACAACGACAACGACGACAGCGCCAGAGAGCTACAGTTAATGCTACACCGACCGACGGATAGACGGACGGGCGGACGGACTGACGGTCGTTTGGTTCGTCGTTCGTTCGTTCGGTCTTTTTGTCAGCCGGTTTGACAAGTTGAAGAATCAACTATTTGTGAGGTGAATTGAAACGAGAGAGCGAGAGAGGATGGAGAGAGACCAGCGAGAGTGAAGGCAAGTGCACAGGAGAGCGGAGCGTATTGGCAGTGTGTGTGTGTGTGTATACGAAAACATATGTGTATGCTTTAACGAGTATGCGTGTTTGTGTGTGTGTGAGAACGAAAACACATTTCCGAATTCTTCTGAAAATTCAACAAGTATAAAAACGTGAGTCTGTGATAGCACCCGAGCAGGGAAGGTGGGGTATGCTGCACAATGTGGAACAAAGAAAACACACAAATGATGTACACCGAGAGCATATTATTATTGCCAGAAACACAACAAAATTGCAATTTGCACACATACATTCAGATATCCATGTATATGTGCCCATTTGTGTGTTCATTCGCGCACTTGTCGGCTGTCTTGCACAACTCAATCTATACATATAAGCAAGTGTGTACATGTATGTGTGTATTTGACATTTGTTGGCGCCACTCACACCCACACTAAAACAATGTAATGGCGCCGGTTTAAGTTCACACACACACACACAAATGGACATACATGAAAGAATACAAAAAAAAAAAGTGCTTACGTACATACCATACATATTTGCATGAGAATATATGTAAAATTTGTACATAGATATTGCATTTTATTTTTATATTATTTTTTATTGCATTTTAAGCAACTCGTCTTTTTACTTTGAAGAAACTGCAATTAAACGTCATCACTGGGTTTTCTTGAAAATCTTCGAAATGCAACACTGGCAACACTTTTGATCCGCATATCTATTTTTCGTCTTCTTGGCAAATAAAAAAAATTTGATGCGTTTCCTGTTAAATGCTGTTCTTCTGATTAATGACTATGAATAAATACAGTTTATGCATTTTGATAATCTTATGGCAACGATCAGTTATCGTTAATCGATATTATTTTCGTTGAAATTAGCCTGCTAATAAAAACGGTTTAAGATAAGCAAATTTACAAATAATATTTACACATATATATATATATATATATATATCTTTAGATAGGCTCTTTATATTTGTTTGATCAACTTAGCGGAGTGTGCAGTGCATATCGCTAGACTATGTAGCTTTATTCTATTGCATAATGCTTCCCGGATTTTAAGGTCAGGTTGATCTTTTCATGCACTGCGACCCAGCAAATCTATTATGCCCCTTCTGAGCCTATCGCTCTTCTATCAACTATAAAAATCTTTGTCTGGTTGAGTGTTTCTAAGCTCATCCTCACGATACTTCATCTTTTCCTAGCTAAGGCTTTTTTGTTTTCACAAAACCGACATAGTTCGCTACTAAAAAATACCTAATTTAGATAGGTGACTTCTTAATCTACAACGTGCTGTTAATAGACCGATGAGTATACTAAACCTATTCTTTCCTACGTATTTTACCTTCTTAAATCGCTCGTGATTATAGCCATCCAGGAGGCATTTGGCTTGAAGGAGTTCTGGTGCTTCTGCCCAGCCCTTGTCGACCGTCTTTCTTCGTTTCTATTTTACAGTCGTATTGTGTCTTCCTATGCCACAAAACGGTTCTGGTCCTGTTAGAGGCCTCTCTGACCCATTTTCACTTGCTCATCAGCCTATTCATTCCCCGCTATATCCTTGTGCCCCGGGATCCATATCTTAGTGTAAGCCAATTGTGGGCTCCAAGTTGGTCAAGCTCGAGTCGTGCCTATTCGTCCTCTTAAAAACATTTATTGCAGCTTAACTGTCGGATAGCATAGTTATGTCCGTATTCTGATAGTTACTTATCAGTTTGAAATCCGCACATCTGCTTATTGCACACACCTTTGCTTGAAACATGTTAGTGTGAAAGAAGTTGTTCATCTCTTTGGTTTAGTGATTGCCCCAACCCCTTCTGCCGACATCCTTAATAGCGCCACTTTCTATTGGACTCTTATAGTGTGATGGAGTGGCGTGAGTTCCATTAAGGCTTCTAAGGGCATTGTTGGGCAGGCGCGCATTGCTCCTGGAGCACTCTGATATCGTATTTTGTACATGGGTGCGAAAGCTTAGTCTACTTTCAAGTGTGACTCAGATGTATTTTACCTCCCTTATTGTTTCTAATAGGGTTCTTGAAAGCCATATTCGCTTCATTCTCTGTAACTTATATCTTCTTATAAAGGGGGCCACGACTGTTTCTATAGGATTAAGGTACACCAGTCACTCGATATCCAATCCGATCTCACAAGTCTTCTAAGTAGTTCGTTTACTAACAGGCTCCATATTAGTGGAAAGAGTAAACCCCCTTGGGGACATTCTTTAGTGTGTCTGAGTTTGCTTATTCAGCGATTCAAACTACCAGTTACATCGAGGTAATATCGACTTATCATTCCAATCTTAGCACTTTATCCAAAACAGACATGTTTGAGTAAATATTGCCTGGTAAAAGTCAATAGCTTCAGGCCATCGAAAAAATGAAGATTTCTTAGGAAATCAAGAATGATTTTTTTTCTCTGTAATTGTCATTTGTTAATAAAATCTGGAGAAAAAAAAACAAAAGAAACGCAACAGTCCCAAAATCTATCAGTAACATTTAAGATTAGTAAATTTCTTTGAAAGAAATTTCGACGTCTAATTATGATTGGTCGTTAAAATGTGTTTTTATCTCAGATTGTAAACATATTTTAAACAAATTAAAAAACATATATATACAATAATTTACCAATTTTTTTTTTTTTTTTTTCGATATCGATAAACATGTCCGCATGTACATAGATCCAATTGGAAAAAGGGGATAAATATTTGTATATATTTAAATATTTATTTATATGTCTTATGAACATTTCCAATTTTTCATAAACACTAATTACGAATGCCCGAAAATTAGCAGTATAGAGAACTGTCTTATCGTTTTTATAAATAGTAATTGCATAATTTCGATGACAATCGGTTGACAATATTACTTGAATAACACAATAGTGGAAAGAAAATGTTAATTACTTACTTTGTTAAATTGGGTTTATCCAAATATATCCGTAATATACCGCGTTTGTATTAAATACATCAATCTTATGGGTTATTTCTTGCAGTGCATTGCAATTTCTGATATATTTTTATTCTGATATGTATTTGGTTTCTTTTTCAGTACACTTGTTTTTTTGATTATATATTCCTAAATATGATAAAAACACATTGAAATTTTTATTATTATATTATTTGCTATCACGTCATATTAAGATTGATTTTCGAGCGCTGAGCTTGTTTATTTTATAATTATTTTTGAAGTAGGCGCTTTCTTCAGTGATCGACATTTTTCTGCTTCTTTCTTTTTGACTAGTCAGCAGTATTTTTTTTAGGTCTACTACTCAAATTACACACACACATATATACACACATACATAATAAGTGTGGATTTTTTAAAATTAAAATTTTGCACAACTTTTCAATTAACAATTATTTTTGTTGAGCCCATTCTCTTTTTGCTAATACAAAACAAACACAAATAGAATGACATAATCATAAAAAAAATAAAAGTGCCGATTAAAACAAAAAGAATCTGCTACGAAATTCAAACTTCGTAAAAAAATTGAAGAAAATACGAAAAACACAGTGGGAAAACTAACCAATAACTAGAACTGCTTGCAAACATAAAACAAATAAATAAAGAAATATACATCAAATATATGCTCAAGTGAAAGTATACGCTGAACACATTAAATATTGTTATTATTTTTATTAAGGATAAACATGTGTACATATTATATAATATATGTATGTTTAACATAACGTTCTTTACTATGTGTAAAATATGTACATTTATAATCACTTATTATTGCTTCTGTGTGTATTGATTGATCAACCTACACATACATATACACATATACCACGACTGTTGTTATGTATGCATGTGTGTAGGCATGTATGAATGTACATATGTATATATGTGGTTAGTAGACGACTCGTTTGATTATAATTCACAATGCAAGCACTTCTGTTTTTATTTATATTTTGTAGATTTCACATTAATGGTGTCGTTATTTCACTTTTAAATGAATTCACAATTTAGCTTACATTTTTACTTCACTTTTAACTTTTGCACAAATACACATACTTAAGAGTATAAGAAGAACTATAAGAAATGCTCAGTGAGTCGAAAATAAAATGTTAAAATCAACATAGAAACGCGGCGCTTGCTTTTGTCGCTTATTACATTTATTTGTTGGATACGCCCGCGTTTGCAACAAAAATATGTTCGTATAGCAACCGAAATTCACGTCCGTCCACATTGAGAGTTTCTTGCGTTATGAGAGCATGTGAGTATTATTTTTTTGTCTTCTATTTTTTCAATGTGTGGTGAGTTTCAGTTCTCGGCGCTCTCACTCGCTCTCTCGCATACAACTACAGCCGTTATAGTCATCCAGAAACATCATACCAACACTTATACTCAACACGATGCGCACCACATATCAACTCACTTGATGTTGGATGCACGCAATTTCTAACTCACGCTAAGTTAGCTGCGCGCAATTTTGAACTCCGTGTGGTTGGCTCGTTAATTCAAATTTTGATAGAATGTGTGCATATAAATATAAATGTTTTCTGAACTTATACATGACAAGATCTGTAAATAGCAATAAACTCAAAGAGTGTCTACGCGAATTCCGAAATTTTTACAGTAATTGGCTCAGCATAAATTATCTTTCCGAAATTAAAAAAATATATTATTTAGGGTTTGATCCCACAATCTTTCACTAAAACCGATATTTCTTGATATGTAAATTGATAAAATCATATATATCACACAATTTAGAAGCTAGAGTCATCAAATATGAATGGCAAATCACTAAATTTGTTAGCCTCATCAAACTTTGACAGTAGATTACTGACAGTAGATTACTAGATTACAGTTTCAAAGCCAAAAAAAAATAGCCATTATTTTTGTAATGGTTGAGGCACACCCACCCATAATATACTAATAATTGATATATATATTACTATTTAATAGGTAAAACTTTTTGGAAAGCAAAAGTTGTTCATATAAGACTTAAATTTTCGATCCAATAAGGATGTAAAATTGCATATGGAATCAGATATGTTTTCTGCCCTTTTCGACACTATCGAATTAGTGATTATTTTTTCCATGACTTTTGATAACCGCTTGACTTTGGACCATTAAATGAATCGAAGAGAGAGGAACTGCTAGCTTATGATACAGGTACAGGTAACTAAGGTGAAAACTAAGCAAAACCACACTTTTATTCACTCCACTCAGAAAAAAATTTACATGAATTTTTGAAAATCGTCTTCAAATCTTATAAGAAAATTATTCTTAAAATTCGACAATCCCAAAACTGTATATTTTTGTTATATTTTAGATAACATTTTTTCTATTTTTAGCAAATATATTTCCCAAGATAAGTTTTCTCGAAATTCAATTCAAAAATAGAGTTGCCTGTATATATATGAAAAACACCTTAAGAATTATGCGTATTTTTCTATATGTTAGAAAAGTAGACCCTGAAATTAAGAAAAGAAAAAGAATACACCGCCTTCAAGTTTGCGGCTTTTATTGCTATCGAAAATCTAAATGTATTGATATTCGTGAAATGGACACAGTTATCGATAAATCTGCCCATAAAGATATACGAATATAACTTTATTCCAAACTTAACTCGAATAGTGGCTGAGATCCGTTTCATCGAAACGTTCATGGCAAAATTCATTCGACTTATTTGATACTTATTAAGAATTTATATACTAAATGGAGTCGGAAATGCTTCTTTCTTTCTTTTAACCCACTTTGAATGGGATATAAAAAGATTGACAGTCGCCAAAATATTGGCTCGAGTATTAATGAAAAGATATTTGCATAAATTAATTTTTTTTTACCATTTGCAAGGGTATAAAAAGTGCGAAAGGAGAGATGAATTGGGACCACTCAGAAATATCCCACATATTCACAGCGATCAAGGACACCTCATTTGCAATTGCTGCGTTCATCTCTGTTGGGCTCATGGCGCCCATTTACGGACACACACAGATACACACACACACACACACACATTCCCAGCGGTCAAAAGAGATCAAAGAAGGATCGGTCAGTCTGCTGGTCTGCTCAAGCAGAGATAATTGCCTTGGGCTCGGACGATTCAAAAAGAAAAAAAAAACATAAAAGCAAATAGGCAGCTGTCATTACGATAATAACAGGTCGGGAACCGGGAACCGGGAACCACGATGACGTCGACCTGACTGCGACTCCGAATGAGGGCTTGGAATAACTTGAGTTGAGTTTCTTATAAAAATGAATGATGTTATGCAAATTCTTTCGTTCTACATTGCCGCTCCCGAAATTATTGAGGCCCATCGAAGTAAATGCTATATTTTTAAGGTGTACACATTAAAATTTAAATGATCTACCAAAATTGAGAAAGTGCTAACAGTATATAAATTAAGTTGGTGTGTCAAGTCCCTACACAATATACGGGCTCTATACGTTTGATATCCCTGCTGCAACAACTCAACGTGGCGACAGACTATCCAAAATTAAGTTATAAAGACTATGATTATATATATCTTAATTCGTAGGTTCCACAGTTGATGTTTAGCTTGATAATGACTCACAGAGAAAACGACCTGCATATTAGAAAAACTCACTTTATTATTCTAAAAGAATATTCTTAAAAAGCTTTTCTTTTCTGAATATCAGGGTACTTCTTTCTAAAATTAAAAACAAAAAATGTATAATTTTCATATGTGTGTACAAGCATCTTTAACATTAGCATTTTTGTGGCTATATAAAAAGCATTGGTATTCTAAGATTTTACACATTCAAACATTTTAGATAGTTTATAAAATGCATATCATTTAATTTGAGTTGAGTGACTTCTCACTGAGTTACATGGTCTGTGAAGCAGACGACAGCTAAACTCTTTTATAAAAGCCGAGCCCTTAAATTTCATTACAAAAAGAATTTTTTCTAAAAATAAGTGTTTTCATTACTAGTTTTTAATAATGTTTATTTTTTGGGATTGTCGATTTAGGGAAGGCCTTTCTAATTCTTACAGAAATGTTTTCTTATATTCAGAAATTATTTCTAACAACATGCTAAATTTTCATGTATTCAGGTCGATTTTCGTTTTGGCCCGATTTTCGTGTGTAGGAAAGAAAAAGTTTCATTTTCAAATGAACAATGGATTTTTTAAGTAACAACTATCCTTCCATTGTATGTAAGTGTTATGCATCTGATTTGTTTAATTTGATTATTAATAAAAATGATTATGAATGTAATATAGGTAAGTGCATATAGACGTAAGCAGGTGCCACAAGCATTTCTATTCCACAATTATTGATAACAATTCATGATTTGACAATTTGATAATTTGTTTGTATTTCAAAAAGTACATGGAACGATAACCTTTGTTATATAACGCACATAATAATTACTATCAATATATCAATTATAGTATAGTTTGATTAAACTTACAAACATATTAGTCACAATACAGTAACAATGAAGATAATTAAAAAACAATCGCCTTTGATTATGCGATAATGTATATTCGGACAAACATCGTAATTAATAGAAATAATCTTGGTGCGTTTGGTCTTGCTGACGTATTCTCTTATTATTATTATTATTATGCTTATTTAAACTTACTTTGGTATTTGTACTAACGAATAGAACAACTTTTAAGATAATTATAGGTGGATCAACAGATTCGAAATGGTTAGCATAGTTTGTATTACAACTTTGAAGAGATAGAGGTAGGAAAACTTCTAATCGGAACTGCAAACTTAACCAGGCTATTTAATTCAGAGCAATACATTTTCTTACTTATTATTTAGTCTAGGAAGCGTGGTGCTACGATCAGTCAGAATAGGATGTATATATGTATATGATAAGTAGGTAAGCTAATATTAGTATTCCAGTTAAGATCCTGACGGCAAAATAGCAGAAATAGTTGTTGTACAGATTCTATATTCATCTGATGAACGTTATTATTGGGGAATATTTACAATATCCATATTTAAGAAAAGTACTCACTAGGGAATAACACAGGGATCAAAGGATTATGGACATTTTCAATACGAGCAAGTGGTTTGCTATGTAGAAATTAATTATGAAAAAGGTAATTTTCCTATAAAAACATTAATTTACATTTATCACAATTAAGATGTAATAAATTTACTTTATTTACATTTTGCAAATTTTGTACTTGCTCTTCACTTAACACATGATTTCAGTGGTTAATAAATCAGCAAAAATGTACTTTTTAAATAGTTGGTTCAATACTATGTTCAAAAATATATCAATTACTTACATATATGCAATATATGATAAGTAGACTGTGCACAAATCTTTCATTTAGGATTGTTTTATTTTATTTTTTTTTAATTGCGGTTGATTTTTGAATAAGTTGAGATAATTGAAGTTTTTGCAAATTCCTTCATTATACTATATTATATTAGATACATTATATTATATAAATTAAAAACGTCCCTTATGAAACTTGAAATATATCCATATATTTTCAGGTCACTACATTTTTCACTAATCAAATGAAATTTTTTTTGGTTTACATAAGCCCCGTCAAATTTAATTGAATATAAAATTAATTGTTTTTAAACATTTTTATATATTTGAATAACAACGAAACACATTTCTAAAATATGTACGTAGAAAATGTTACAATCCAATTTAAAGTATAAATAATGTCTGAAGGGCAATCCGCTTATGAGACACCCTTTTCTTAGAAAACAGTTTTATAAATGTAATATTAGAAAAATCGGTTTGACCTCGATGGACCTCGATCTGGAACAATCACTAGGATTTCCAATTATATAACCTGTCAGCAAACAACCAATTTGTTAAGGCATTTATAAAAGTTTTTAATAAATCTTGTGAACGGGTTTATTAGTTGAGGACTTTAAAAATACATAAATAAATGGAATAAATAAATTAAGTCAAATTTTATAAAAAATATAGATCTATCTTTAAGCATAGTAGTTCCTTGCAGCAAGGTTTTCGAGTAGTCTGTAAAGATTACCATAGACTTTATCATGTAATCAAATCAGGGTAATTTATTTCTATTATTAAAAAATTAAATTTTAATCGTATTGTCTCGTTAATAAAATTTTTGCATTTTTCTGATTTGATTCTTTGTCGGTTTCCAATTCATGCAGCAACTGTTGGAATATTTTGCATTTGCATTAATACTCATATAAATATTATAAATATTACTCAATTCTTGGTTTAAATCAAAATATTAAATTTGATTTTTTATTTATTATATTTTGTAATTGTATTTTTCATGTCGAAATTAAATAACTAAATAAAGAAAAAATTATTTGATGACCTTTGCGCAGACCTGTAAAGTAAAGCCTTGCAAATGAAAATATTTTCTCAACCAGAATGAGATCCTGACATTCTCCAGAGTATTTAAGCTCTCTCGAGTGCTTTTGATAGCTGCTGCAGTTTTGTGATGGATAACCAACTGCCGACATGGGAATGAATCACTTGGGTGGTCGACGAGGCATTCTTGCAAAATTCCGCATTTCATGGGATGAGCGCAATTAGAAGCCAAAACCTAACAAGATATTATCAGCACACTTCTCTCAACGAAAACTTGTTAAAGCGCCATTAAAGAGCTTGTGGCTCAATCATGCACCACATTTTAAAACCGGTTTTATCATCACAGCATCATCATCGTCACTAAGAAAAAAAATCGACTGAATTCTAGAAATTCGACATACCTTTGGAGCCAAGGATTCGTCAGCTTATTACCCAGAAAGTAAGTTTCTAAAATGTAGGGTTGTGGCTGTCTAAAAACAATTATTTGCATTTCCTAATTTCAGGGTGGATTTTTCTAAAATTTACAAAAAAATATGTATAATTTACAAATGGTGTTTTCCATAGCTTTTTGATACTTTTATTATTAGTAACCATCACTATTTAATTGAAGATTCTATTCATGCAAAATTTTTAGATAGTTAATAAATAAATTCATATAAAAATAGATAAAAACACCACATATTTAGGATTGTCGATTTAGGACAAATCTTTCCAATTTAAAGAAAAATGTTTTCTTATATATAGAAATTATTTCAATAAATTAGAAAAACTATCAGGTTTTCGGGACGATTTTCATTTGATGTTCATTTTATAATATTCTGTTTTTTTCGGAGTGTACTTCGGAAGTAATCGGAATTGCAAAACTAACTTTGTTGATTAATTCAGAGAATCAATTTCGTCACTTATTAGTTTGTGTAAGAAGATTAAACCAAACATAATTCTACGTTCAGCAAAGAGAAGATTTATTAGGAAAGTCTACTACGATAAGTATATGAGCTATTATTAGTATTCTACGGCTCAATAACAGGAAATTGTACAGATGTAATCCTGATGAACATTGTAGAGATTATATACAAGATACAAGATTCAAGAATAGGACGCACAAGTGAAGTGTAAAGAGTTCAAGTAATGAACTAACTGCACTTAATTAAACCCTGTGCACCAAGATCTCGATTAGTGTCAGAAGAAATATGCTTGACAAACTTAAGCTTGGAATCTCAATGGATCAATTATTATTAATAATTATATTCCTGAAAGGAAAAAAACCATGTCAAAGTCCAAAGCTTAAATAAGATTATTTTGCATTATCTACATGTATTTATGAATTGCCGCCGTGTGAGAATCGGTGTTCAGATCACCTTTTACACCTGATTAGATAATAAGCTTATTAAATGAAATTATTACAATTTGTTGGAAATAACTGTATTTGCCTATGTACACCGCAGCTTGTCTTGCATTCCCGTTTTGTAGTCTTAATCTGTTGTTGCCTGCGAGCAACGGTAATTGTAAGTTCCTTATGAACAAGACCTTCTTCGATGGTATGTTTAAGCTACTTTCATTAAGTAAGAGTCAGTCGCTTTTGGTCGCTTGAAGCGCGTAGTAAGAGTCGCATGAAGCGGACATATATTCTGTATTAAATACAAAGCTCTGAATAAATATAAGCCCCAAGTTGTAATAATACAATTTAATCGCTGGTCTCATGGTATTTCGTAGTCGAGTTCACTCATTACATGTTCACGTGATTACATGTTAAAGGTTCGAATATGTGTAATCTAATAATACTAATTTTTAATTATCATATAAATAACAGAAAGTTAATAGAATATAGAATTTACCCAGGAATTAAGAATAGAATAGCACCCCGATTTTTTAAAGATACAACCTTCCGTTTTAGAAATATTCGTTATTATTAATAAGGTGAGTTATCCTTGGCATCTAATTAATGACGCTACGGGATGTTTCAATATCATTGAGATCATTGAATAAACATGAAGTGCACCTGGCGAAAGCTGAATTTCCAATTTAACTTGATTATTTATTATATGTGAATCAACGATTTTGAAAATATTTTGAAAACCGATCGTTATTTTTAAGAGATCATTCATATCATCAAAGAAATTTAGTTGAGAGTAAATAGATTTTTAATTTAGCTTATTTAATATGTTACAAAATGAGAGAATAAAAATAAGTTGATTGGAGAGAATAGAGATTTTATCTGGAAAACAATACCTGTATAAAACTAAATGAACTCCTTGTTGAAATTAGTTTATTTCAAATTAAGGATTTGGTGTACAATAAATTACAAATTTAATTATTATTTTTTTTTGTATTCTATGTGTTTTATTTGTTCAAGTATAAGAAGTTTTTCTGACTTACCGAGTGCCCCAGTTTATTATTTATTTGTAAATATTCTTAAGATTTGCCACTGTTAATTGCACCACAAGTTTCGAAACTTTCACGACTTTTCACAATGATTGCTACCTCTAATATCCTATTGGACCACTGTGTTCTGCAAAAAAAAAAATAACAATAATAAAAATAAAAAAATTTTGATTGGAGAGAAGACACTTATCTGAAAAATAATAACTGTACACAACTAAATAAAGTGATTGTGGAATGTAATTGACATCGAATAAGGAATTAATTGGAATAAAAAAACATGTTCAGAAATTAAATTATAATTCATTTACCGAGTGCCCAAGTTAATAAATTATTTGTGTATAGAATTAAGATTTTGCACTGCCTTATTCAATTTCAAAGTTTCAAAATATTCGCGACTTTTCACAAAGAGTGCTACGCTTCAATATCCTAGCCGGTGCACACTGGACCACTGTGTCCTGCCGCATGAATCCTTGCGAACTAAATGGCAGCCGTGTACGCGGCTATCCTTTTATATGCTTTCGCCAGTGCGCACTTGGAACCACTGCGCAGAGCATTCTAAAGACTGACGCAGACGGCGGCACAGCTCGCTGTTCAACAAGGCGCCGTCGCCACAGCCAAACGTCCTGATTTCTGACTCATTGTCACACACACATACTATATATGTATGTATGTATTTATATACATATATTCGTGCACATGGTGGAATATTCATTTGTACGAGTATGTCTATCTCTAAGCTCGTTAATTAAAAAATCACCTTGTATATATGTATGAAGTGATTAATCAGTTACTGGCATTTGCATATTATAGTTGCATAAAGCACACGATCATTTACTATCTTCACTCTTTTGTGTGGAGTAGATTAGTATATGGGCTAAATGATTTTGAGTCACCCAATTAATGGCAACAAGAAAAGAGCAGCAGTGCAAGCCAAACTAAAAAGCAAAACATCAAAACGTATAAAAAGTAAGGACTGTAAAAAACTGAACAGTAATAGTAAATAAATTTGTAGTTGGCGACACTTGGCTTCTCTCTGGTCCCCATGGTGTCGAATCTTAAACCTACTCTACGCGTTCTATTCTATCTCTATTTGCGCGCAGTTTCGTTTGTCAAATGTTGGCTGCCGGTCTGCCGGCTCCAGCAACACTGGCGGCAACCGCGATGGCGACGGTAACGCAGACGGCGACTGGCGGCCGAAGTCAACTAAACAACGCCAGCCATAACAACAGCAACAATAACAGTCATAACGACAAGTCCCGCACCCCGCACCCCTCCCTCCCTGCAGAGAAATACCCGCGTCCATCCTTGGCGTCGCATTGGCAAAGAGCCCTTCCAGCAGCCTAATGTCGAACTGTGTACTGTGGAGCAACGACTGGCTACCGACTACCGACTACCGACTACCGACTACTGACTACTGACTAATAAGATGCTTGACCTGAAGACAAAAATATTTGGACTAATTGAACGGCAACTGCAGCATCCAAGTATAAATCGCTTTTATCCATAGATAAGTACAACTCAAGATAGATAAGTACGCATTTGCATGCATAATTAACCCTTTTTTCGTCTCTGTAATCCCACTGTGTGGTGCGAGAATTTAATGAGACGCCTCAAAGACATAATCATGTCCGGAATGGATTTGTATATATTTCTTTTCTCAATTTCAAAACAATAACTGATCACTTAATCTGTCATTAGGGCAAACTAAGATAATAATAGTAATAATTATATTAATTATGTTTTATATATATTTAACGAGATACGTCAATATAGATAATATAACTAATCAGATAATCTGTCATTAAGACGAGCAAAGCCAACTTATATTAAAAACAAATTAAATAAGAATAATAAAAATAATATTTATATATATATTTTGTGAGGATTTTAGATGTTTACATTTTAAATGTTTAGAATAGTGTTTTTTTTTTGTCAGTTTCAATACAGTCATCTGTGATCAGTGATCTGTCACTCGTGTTTCTTATGTTTTATAAAAATAAATTTAAAAAAAAATTATACAATTTAAGACTAACTTTAATATTGCATAATTATTTAAGCAGTCATATAAATCATTTTAATTATTAATTTTTCATTTATTTTTAATATTATTTATTTTACTAATCTTTTGTGTAATTTATGCACTTTATCAAAGTCTCAATTTAGGTTTGGTTAGTGATCATTTAAAACAAAATATTAATTAAATCAATAAGTTAAAAATATGATGTAAATATATAAAACAAGTAAATGGAAACATCGTATGTTTTTGAATATCTGAGACTCTTCAGGTTACGATTAGAATACAATTAATTAATTAACAAATTTTTAATTACTTTTCAAATTATTTTTTCAAGTTTAACTAGAATGTAATCATAGATTACATTGTGGGCTTGAGTTATTATTGATTTATTCATATTGTTTATATAACCATAAAAAAAGCCACAATTAAAAATTTAATAAGGTTAAGACAATCTATGGATCCTCTTTCAAATAATAAAACCTTCTCACGAGGTAACAATTTAGTTTTATTTAAAAAAAAAAACAAATATATCTCATTATGATTTAGTATCGATTTAGGATAAGCAAATTAAGGTTTCTAAAAATTATATATTTGATATTCTTTTGAATGAGCTATCGAAGCTTATTATTTTGCATTTAAAAATTGTTTTAAAAATGCACAATAATATAAAATATGCAACATTCCAAATAATATGATCATGTTGAACTATAATCTTGGTGTGCAAATAAGTTAGTTAAAATAATACCTTTTTATCAGCTTATAAGTTATAATTCAATCTTATCTGCACTATTTTATCAGACTTGCATATATTGCGAGTCGCCTGAATTTTAGAAAATCGGTTTCAAATGCAATTCGCCCGGAAAAGTAAAAAGTTTTTCTTTTTTTTAGAAATAATTTGAAGTAAACGAAAAAAAAATTGTAAATTAGGAAAGCTTTTTGGGTCGACAATCCGAAAAATATTGTTTGTTTTTTTTTTTTAATTTTTAGTAATATTTTTTCTTAATTAAATGCATTTCTGAAAAGTAGAAACGTAAACTCAGATTCTAGGAACAAATTAGTTCAGAAATTCCAAAAATTATGTTTTAGAACTACTTTAAGCAACAAAAAAACTAATATTAGAATGAAAAAAACACCCTGAAAGTTAGACAATTTTTTCTTTAATTTAAGAAAACTTAAAAAAATACTTTCTAAGTATTCTAAAATTTAGGTAAACTTTTTTTTTTGCTGAGTGTAGGAAATTGAAGTTCTCGTTAGAGAAGTTCGACTGTATTCAGAGTAGATTTACACTTACTTTTGGCGCATAATCAAGAATGGTATTTTCAAATTGGTTGCCAATAGGAAAAAACAATGTGACCGCAGGTTTGAGTTGAAAACAGTCGCCAAAGTGCGTAACAAGTGTCGGTGGCATCTTCGGAAGTTGTTTCCAAATCAGAATCACAACAGCGGATGCTAGCGCCGGCGACGTCCAGAACGACGACAACGACGACAACGACGATGACGACGACGACGACGACAACTTGTCGGCATCTTATTACTTCTCAATGAAGTGAACCCCACAATTACTAATACACACTAATGTACACACACACATACACACGCACACACATGGAGAGTATGCAGACGCCAGAGCTAGATGAGGCTAGCAATTGTGGCGTCGAGTCCCCCGTCGCATTGTCCTCTTGTCGCGACAGTGAGGGCGAAAATAGAGCGACCTACAGACAAGCCCGAATGTACATAAGTATACGTATGTATGAATGTATGCATTTGTACATACGTATGTACATATAATCGTACGCACAACTCTGATTTCATATGGAAACACAGGCAGGGCGTGCGCGAATTGGGCGCCATTATTGCCACCATTGTCGCGACAAATGCCGCTGCTTTGTCAATTAGAATTGAATTTGGTCGTGGCGTCGATTATGACGAAGTTACTTGGGATTCCCGCTGAGCATTACGGTGCTAAGCCTTCAACTTTGATTTCAAAGTTTATACAATCCGCCCTGAATTTCGGAAATACGCAATACTTTTGGCGCCAAGAGCAGCTCACATCTCAATGTAGCAAATAAATAGTTCTAAAACGAAAGGTTTTTTCTTTTTTTAATTGCAGAGTACTTTTACCAAAATATTTGAAAATACATATCGTATTTCCAGGGTGTTTTTTATATGTGTATACAGCAAAATGCATTTTTTTTTATTTAAAAAAATTGGTTTTGTATATTTGGAAATGATTTCGAAAAACAAGAAGAACTTGCAAGTATTTAGAGCGATTTTGCAAATTTCAGGACGCTATTTAATGAGTGTTGGAATATGTTCTTCGATGTTTGCCAATAAAAGGTTACTATTTTCTACATATATGGACTTATTAGGGTATCTGTCTGTCATTTCAATGTCCTGAATGCTTATTGATGCAACACATTTTTATAGCATGCTTAGCATGGTAATTGTAATTCATTTCTGCTTGTGATATTGTTTTCTGACAGCATCTTTTCAAGATCCCTCCGTGCATGTCGATATTAAATAAACTGTCTTTAACTCCGTATTAATCCCTATGTGAAGTTGTGAGGGAAAGTCATGAAGTTCATCACGCTTTGATTACTAAATCTGAACTGATTTAACGAGCTAATTTGATAGACACTTTTGTCATTTGTAAAAAAATTCGATTTAAAAATAATAATTTTGAATACATTTATTTAAAATACTTTATTTAAATGTCTTGGGATTTTTAATAGGGACAGTAACAAAATATTATTATTTTTTTAAATTTTTTATTAGCTCCCTTAAAAGTTCCCTTACTGCAGCTTAAATAACGCAAATAATTTGATGAAAATATGATTTTATTATGTGTTGCACATTATATATTAACCAAATTGCATTGTATTCTTTATATTGTTATTGTTGTTTTTTGTTCTGCATCATTAACAGCAAACAAAACATGAATTATGGAAATTGTCATATAGGCTATAAATAATATAAACAGGCTTGTTGTTGTAATTTCTTCATCTCCGCTTAGCCTATTTCAACTCTTATTTGATTGTGAATAATTTGACTGCTTTTAGTGTGTTCATGAAAAATACCCAGGCAAGTTCTTAATTTGAAAATAAAAAATAAAGCATAAGACAGCAGCTTAAAACGACTAAGACAACACAGAAACTACCAATCGCGAAATAATAAAATTGATTAAAACCGTTAATTACGAGAACGACAGATGTAAAAACAAATATTTTTCGATCGCATTTTGTCTTGATCCTATAAAAAAGAAGTGAGGAAAAAAAAATAACACATTTACTATTTCATGTGCACTTTTTCACTATTCGATTGTTTTTTCTTTTACATACATAAAATGTATCACAAGTTTGAATATTCTTGTAATAGGGTTGTCAATGTTTGTATTTTTGTATTTTAAAAGTATGAATGTGAGATGCTTAGAACTCTACATTGTATTCAAATGGTTTTTACTTAAATTTCATTTCAATATACCCTCTTATTCCAATGGTTTTCAGTTTTCAGTTTTTAAGTTCATTTATAAGCCTGATATTTACAAACTTCGAATATTGTATATGTATTTTATGTTGCCTAACGTGCATGTCTCTCTGAATTATTGTAAAGAAAAAATTTATTTGTTTCATAACGCAAATTACTCCCCTTCATAATATATGCATTATTGTAAAATAAAAATTGTATACATATTTTTATACATGAATGTTTTTTTTTTCAGAAGTTTTTGAACAATTTGAAAAGTTTTCAATCCCAAAAAATGTTAAATGACTGACAAATGTGCCAAATGAATGTGAAGTAAACAAGTTAAAATGTGAAGAGCAGCACAAATTTAAATAGCTCAAAAAAAATATTTGTGAAGAAATTTTCACTATTTTAAATACAAAATGACATATATACAATGAGCAACATATCTGATGCTATACCAAGTAGTTTTTGCCTTTCTTAAAGTGCACATTTATAAAATTGATGAAAAGAAAATATCTCGCATTTGTTTACATGTTTAATTGTCTTACTCTATATTTCTTTTTGTTTAGCTTTAGTTAATATATGAGCCTTCCTTTTTGATAGACATGTATATATATGCGTGGATGCATGGAATTCTTTTACAAATTGTGCGCGTGTAATATGTATGTATATATTGAAAATTAAATACAACAACACAAACGTATATATATATGTAGATACATTGTAGATCATACACATATTATCTGCTAAATAACCCAACATTAATGACAGAAATTTTACAAAGGGGTTATATATAAATGACTTTCCAATCACCAATTTAATTAATTTGATGTTTGGCCTCCGTTATTAAAGCCAGCAGCGCATCCAGTTTCAAGTCTTTAAAGCGCGCAAAATGATTCATCATTGGCTGAATTGCGTCCGACTCGATTGCCGCCGAGATGGTCTGGTTTTGTATGGTGCGATTAAGGCAGGAAGCAACCTGGGCGAGGAACTCACGCCATTTCTGTCGGTTATCCTCGCTGAGCGTCGCATCCGTGCTCAGCATGTAAATCGCCTCCACCCGTAGAATCAAACCGACGAGCGACAAAATTCCAAACTGCAAATAAAAAACAATTCGGTTCGTAGCAATAAAAACAAATCTTGCTAGGAGGAATAGAATTAGTGCTTACCCGACTACAGAAAATGGCCGACATCTTTTTGTCATTCAGTGTGAAAGCAGCCGATATATTGATAGTTGTTTCAAAGTTCGCTTCGCCAATGTGCTTTCTGAACTCCGGATAGAGGGCAAAGAGGACACCCTCGACGTCGTCACGATCTTTCTTAACGACATTCTGCAGCGAACAGAAAACGCCAGCCCAAACAGTCCAACGTATGCTCTGATCAGCAATAAATGGCATACAACGGCGTAGGAGGATCTTTAATGAGATAATAAATAACATAATAAATAATATGAAATTAAAAATTAAGTATATATTCGTAAATACCTTGCCCTTGCGCACGCTCATCATGGCGACGACCTTGTCGAAAGTGAGTCCCGATTTTAGTTTGCTGACGAGAGCCTCGCGCGACTCTATTTCATAGTTGAACTTATTTTTAAGCGCTGGATTCATGGTCTGGGGATTGTTTGCCTCGGCAGCACGTTCCTCGGCAGTTTTATTTGCCATCTCGAGCTGCTCTACGGCGGCGATGCGTTCGCTTTCTTTATTCTTTTTCAAAACGATGGTTGCCATCACTTCGGGACTTTCCAGGTCCTCCAGCTTGAGCAGATACCGATAAAGTGTCTCGATGTGCAGCAGAATATGACGCGATTTTCGCATGCTGCTCGGCACCAGGAGCACCTCACTTGGCCCCTCGCTGGACTTATCCGAATGATGCACTGCAGCCGATGAGGAGGCAGACGATGCAGAATTATCCACGGGACTCATATCGCTGCCCATGATATCGGCATCGATGATCTTGCGGGGCGCTGTGACACTGCCATACTGCAGTTTGCCCAGCGAGTTCTCGAATTTCAATGGTGAGAAAATGTAGCCAGCAAGGAGGTTGCTGTTGTTGCCACCGCTGTTTGTTATGTTGCCGCCGCCGCCTCCACCGCCGGCGTTGCTGTTGCTCGTGTTCTCCGAATTGCGTCGCTCGCGATGCTGTTGTCCGTTGCGCGACCCGTTCTTGTTGCCCAACTGCACCAGGATGAGCTGGGCGTGCCCACGTGGCTGCGTCAGCGGGTGGTTCAACTGGTTATCCTTGTGCGCCTGGCTGTGACGCACCTGTCCGTTCTTCCGCTCCCTGTGCACCGTGTAGTAATAGTCATCGATGTACGGCGTATCCGTGTTCAGCTGCGACAACTGAATACCAATCAGCCAGTGTTTGTCCCGGGTGCTCATCAGATTGGCGTACTCGTCGAACTCCTCCTGGGGTAGGTTGCCACCATGACGATGATTAAGTTGCTGCTGCTGCTGTTGCTGGGATTGTTGTTGTTGCTGTTTCTGGCGATCGCCGGGACGAATTTGTTGCTGCTGCTGTTGTTGTTGACGGGCAACGGCCACGTTCTGCAACAGCGGATGATTCTGTTGGATTTCCTGCACAAGACGCATGTTGAACATGTTGTACATCGAGTTGGGCTGCTGATTGAGCACGTTGTGCGGCGGGAGGCGTGGCACAGGCGGCACTGGCTGCATAAAGGTTGCGGGATGCGGGATGCCAACGGCACGCATCGCATTGAAGCTCGGATGCATGGCAAAGTTGTTGAGTGCTGTGGGCAAATGAGGATTTGGCAGTGCTCGGGGATAGCTGGGCGGCAGCGCAGCGTGCTGTTGCTGCTGCTGCAGCAGCGGATGTTGTGGCAGGTTCGGGACCATTCCACTTGGATAGATGAAGCCGGGCGGTGCTCGATTTCCACTCAGCCCGTTGTTCAATTGTTGTTGTTGCTGTTGAGATGGGGGCGTCGGCATTAGTCCGGGTCCTGGCCCAGCGCCAGCCAAGGAATGCGGCCCATGAAATCCTAGATTTTGCCTTGCTGGCGGGGTTTGTGGAGTTGCCAAGAATCCAGGGGGTGCTGCAGTTAAAAATCATACATATACAAAATAATATAATATGAAAAATAAATATGAATAAAAATTAAATTATGCAAACAATTTCTAAATTTAACTTTTATATTGATAGGTCAAGGCTGCAGAAGCCATGCTATAGCCCCCTAGATTGTTCAGTTAATAACTGAAAACTGTAATTTTGCTTTATTTAGCAATAATAATAAATTTTTAAATTTAGATTGAGTATCAAGTCAACAATTCATATAAACAAAAAAGCCTTATAAATTTCTTCATCGAATCTTGATGAAATTTAAAATTAAGAAAGCTCTAGCTTTAAAATAGTGACTTGACTTGATCAAAATTATGGGCAGCAGAGCGAATTATCGCAAAATTATGAAAACTTCTGTTGTAAACTTGAAATCTTCAGCGAACTCTTATTATAAAAAGAGATAGACGGAGTTGGCTAGATCAACACGGTTGTTATTACTGATCAAAAATATATATATATACACTTTTTGTGGTCCGAGTCGCTGGCCTGCTTGTAATATATAACTGCATAGCTTTGATAAGAAACGACTCTCGACGCTAGGATTGACACACGTTGGCCACAATTGGCTCGTTGTGATTTGGATTATTTTTAATTCATTGACACTACTGGGAGAATGAATCAACGATGAGTCCAGATGAGTAGCGGAGTTTGAATATTTCGCTCTACTTTTGCTATAGATCATTCAGAAAGCGGTTTTCTTCCTGGCTATACTCGGAAAAAATATCGCCAAAAAACTATAAAGATTTTATTGTTTTTAGAAATAATTTCTAAATATAAAACAAAAGATATTTCTAAAAATTAGAATGGCTTGCCCTATATCGACAATTCTAAAAATATGGTGTTCTTTTTATTGTTTAGAATTATTGTCTATTGTTAAGAAATGCATTTCTAAAAAGTAAAAATGCAAACCTTAATTTTTAGGGAAAATCCTTTCTAAAATTCAGATGCAAGTTTTGAAATTTATTTCTATTGGAGTTTAGCTTTCATTTCAATGGAAAGTATATGAATTCTGTTATAAATTATGTAAACGGTTTGTGTATATGTGAAATCTAAAAATACCAATGTTTAATAATTATATGAAAGTCACAAAATACCTACTATAAGAATTCTGTAATTTACATACGTAGAAAAAAGAAAACACGCTAAAAAGTAGACATTTTTTGGTTTTAACTTTTAGAAAAGTCCACGCTGAATTTTAGAAGTTCAAACCCTAGTTTCTAGCAAGGCACTTTCTGACTTGTAGGATAACTAATAACCAATGGCGATTTACTACAATTGTTCTTATGAGTGCAGTGCCGGGCAGAAGCAAAAGAATTGTTGAACAGATTCCTTTTCATCCTCTTCTTTGCAGCTTCCGAAATCACTATTAATGCGCAGATTTCTGCGCTACTTTACTTTATAATACTCCTTTAGCAATTTTTAAAGGAGTTCAGAGTAAAAAAATTAATAAAAAATAAATACAATGTTATTGAAAAAGAGTTTAACTTAAATATTCAATGGGCAAATAACTCGAACGTGCCTCATGCTAGGCGGGTAGAAATTTATATGAATATATAAGTATGTAAATAAATACATTTATAGATAAATGTATATATATAGTAATATATTATTCATATTTATATTTATATAAATGTATATATATTTATGAGAAGATGAATGTTACCCTTGTGCTGATGTGGCTTCTGCAGTTGCTGCTGCTGCTGTTGTTGCTGCTGCTGTTGTTGTTGCTGCTGTTGTATTGTAGGCGTTACCACCAAATGCTGCCTGTTGGCCAGATTAAAGTCCTGTTGATGCAGCTGTGGCAGCTGCTGTTGGGGCATTTGCTGCTGCTGCTTGGGTATTGCCTGCTGTATGATTAAATTCCGTTCGACATCTTCGAGAGTTGAGATTTTGGCCGTAACTGGCGGCGGCATGGGCGGCAAACCAAAATTGGCATTGGTCTCCTGCAGTGGCTTCATTTGTGTGGCTGAGCTTGCAACTGCTGCCAGCGGCTGCGCCTTGAACGCGCTGCGAAAGTGCTCGCGAAAAAGCTGTGGGTTGCTCGCCAAGGGCATGTTGGCCAACGGCTGCGATGCCCAAACATTTGAGTCCAGGCTGATGCGCTGCAACTGATTCCCATCGCTCTCGCCAAATGAACCCAGGTCGACGTCATCCAATCGCATCGCGGACAGATTCAGCTCTAGGTCGGAGTCGTCACGCAGTAGTTGCTGCATCTGCTGATTGTGGAAGGCGCCATTGCCACCACTCAGATGATTGTTGGCCCCACCACCTCCACCTCCGCCTCCACCTCCGCCTCCGCCTCCTCCTCGACGAATCTTTTCGCCATTGCCGCCGAGTCGGACGAGAGTTTCGTGGGCTTCTTCCCAGTCGCCGTTTATCGCCGAGCCGAAGGTCTCATCATTGAGCGCGTCGTACTCCTCTTCCGGGGGCTCTGCAATGCGCCCATCGTCATCCTATTGGATTAATACTCTTATTATAATCAGTGCAACCAAAAAAAAGAAGCATAATTGAAGTTTTCATTTTGCAGACGAATCACGAGTTTATCGCTAACCTATTCATATTGCTCACAGGATTATTCCTGCACTTGATTTTATATCTTACCGGTACGCATGTGGTTGTATCAAAGCCGAAAAACGAATCGTCCATTGCGAAAAACTATTTGTTTTATAAAAAATTATCATGACTTGTCAGTCACCATGAATGGTTAAGCTGAGAAGAAGAAGCCGAATGGATTCCACATTATATCCACAGGCCACATCCACATGAATTAGTGATGCACGAGTTATCGGACTATCGCCTCAATATATTTTGGGTACCACTCCCTCAGCTAAAAACCTTCGAAATAGTCTCAATATTCCCCACTTTATATATAATTTAACAACAGATATTGATTTAGAGTTACGTACAGAAGTTATTCTGCTTAGTAAATAAGAAATTCACAAAATAAAACAATAAAAAAATAATTTTACCCTATCGGAACCAGTTCATAATAGGCAGCTCAGTTCCTTGTGAGTTATCGAGCATACTTAAAAATAATATTTGTTTATTTGCTTTAAACGATTGTTTAATTTAGAATAAGCGGCTTAAAATTAAATAAAATATTTGTTAGTTTAAAATATATACGTAGTGATTGCTTTAAGATAAAACGCATTTCCGTCACAATAGACAAAGGCTGTCCGTTACAATTTAAAAGCAACACATTCTGCTGCAATCGGGTCTAATTTATATAATTTTTATAAAGAATAGTGATTTTGGAAGTAAGTCGTCGCTCCAAATACACAAAGTACAATGACTTGTCTAATAAGACGTCAGCTTTGGTTTCTTTCGATCGAACAATGGCAAATATCTTAAATTAACTAAATCTTTGCTTACCTTTGAGAACAAATTATTCAGAGATTTGTTTATCATTCAGCACGTCAAGGTTCAAACCCTAGATCAAATTATTACAAAAAAATTGAATAACATTGAGGTCTTGACATTAAATAAATAAATGGCTTCAGGTATTGTCTTTTTGTAGATTGTCATCAAATTTGATTCCATATTTTCTTAAAACAGGTAGATATTTTTGTCGAGGTCTCAAAAGGATCCACTGAAGCTCTTCTGCTGATTGAGGAACATATCCATCGCTCCATCGCTGATGATGGCGAAGAGCATTTTCTGCGGGATAATTTGCGTCAATCAAGTGCTGCGGTTTTAATGGGTCGGATGGGTATTAGAGGTATTGTAATTTGTATTGGGTATTGTAATCCGGATTTAAATTGTCGATATCCATTAAAAAATCTACAAAAGCAGACTGATATTGATAATTTTTTGTCTACATTTTAGGAGTTGCGTTCGGATATCTTATTTAATGAATTTTTCTAATAAGAATTAATTTTTCGG
The DNA here is from genome assembly GCA_035042305.1 of Drosophila glabriapex. Classification (NCBI taxonomy): domain Eukaryota; kingdom Metazoa; phylum Arthropoda; class Insecta; order Diptera; family Drosophilidae; genus Drosophila; species Drosophila glabriapex. The sequence goes on from JAWNLN010000060.1 coordinate 799,153, forward strand.
CCGATTGTTCCTATGTATGCTATATGATATAGTGATTCGGTTCTAGCAACAAGCCTGAGGGATTAGTTTGTATATATACTGATAAATATATACTTATATAGAGATACATATGAAAATGTAAGAGTCGGAGATGACATCTCCAATACAAGATTATAAATATCAAATAATATATAGACAATACAAATTGACTAAAAACTGGCTGCATTAAAAATCTGTGCTGTATTTGTAAAAAAGTTGCTCGCGACAAACTTTCAATTTCCGCATAAAATCTCACAAATTGTTTTACTAAATTGACAGATTCTAAAAAATGATTTTGCGACACTTTATATTAAATTACATGATATTTACGTATATTACAAGTTAGATTAGTTTTGTCTAATTACCGACTATCATCATCATCATCATCATATTAATAACTATTTTAAGGACAACTTCCTCTGCTCAATCTCCAGCAGTTTCTTCTTTAATTCTAGCTTCTCTGACATTAATTGTTCGATGACAGAATGGTGTCTTTTGTCCTCGATAAGCTTTTGTTTATAGAGCGCACAGAATTCACTGAGTGCCTTTTGAGTGCTACTCGCTACATTTGTGGCCAAATTGATGGATTTACTCATCGTCTCTAGTTCGGTTTGGAGAGTTCTTCCCTCGAATTTCGATCGCTGCAAGAAGAGTGGATCAATATCGAGTTCAGCCTTGGAATCCTCAGGCTCATAGCCATAGCCGGATGCATCTTGCAGCGCGCTGTGATCCTCCTCCTCTTCGGGCACAACATCCTCCACATCTTCCATATCGAATGTAGCGTTCGAGGTATCCTGCAAATCGTCATCGGATGCATTCATTATTATTTGATTGGCATCATCGCTGAGACGATATAAACTGGCAATTGTTTCCTCCGCTGAACTCAGACCCGTTGCCAAGGGAATATTGTGCATTTCATTTTTCTCTACCTTCTTGATGATGAATCTCTTCCAGTCTTTCAGCGCCTGCACATTGAGAAAATGAACGTTTAAAAAGAATAGGAAGTCAATTTTATTTTAGCAGAGTTGACCTTTTTCCAGGTTGCCAGATCTTTTTGTGGTGGTCCATTGCGATTTAGTTCGGTTGCAAGTTGTTCCCAGAGCAATTCGAATGCGTTGCGTGTTTCCCACGAGGGATTTTGCAACACGGCCGGGTGCTTCTTTATAAAGTTCAGCAATATCAATTCCTGTTCCGGATTCCGAGGTTTGCCTCGATGTCGGTCATTTGTCTGTGGCAACATTTTAAATTTGCGATTCTGCGTCGATGGCGAAACATTTGCATTTGGATGCATTCGATTCATGTGTTTGCTTAAGTTTGTCGTTGTCGTTTTATAAGATAGCTTCGCCTTGCAAATGTTGCACAACGCAAATGTGTCGTCGACCGCTCGAAAGAAGCACCAAATTTCACTTGTTCTCCGCTTCATTTTGGTTATTGTTGTTAATGCAATTCAATATTGTGAACAACTTATATTTTTTAATAATAATGGTCACAGTGTTGGCAAGCACCGAAGTTACAGAGTTGCCACTTAGCTAACACCAAACACTGTGGGCATTATTACATACCATATCACTAAATAATGGTGTGGAACTGGTTCATTTGTAATTGGACCTATACAACATATTTGCTGATTATTAATTACAAATGTTTAATTTAGCATACATAGTAAGTCAATCGAAATAAAGTTTGAGTAGGTCTACAACAAAATGACAAATGTTTAATTTGGAACGCCAGAATCTTTGTGAGGATTTTAGTTTTACTGTCTCATCAGCAAATGTACAAATTTCACAGTCAAACATTTAATGAGCTTTTTTTTTGTTTGCTAGGGGTGTTGTTCGATCTGAGTATTCGTCCCAAATTGCAAATTATTTTGGACAAATTGTTGCATTCGGAAGTTCATCATTGTGGCAACTCCATATACGTGTTGACGTTTTGTCCTTTTATCAGTCAGATCTGTCCTTTTTGTCCTTTTAGCCGAAGTTTATTATTTATTTATTTTCAAGAATTTTATTTAATTGGTTTCATTTAGTCAATTTAATGTTGTTCTGCATTAACATTCAAAAAGCCGGGAAAGTGGAAATGCCAAAAAGGCAAAGGTAATATAAATTAAAAAATAAACCAGCATAATTCTCATAGGACAAAAAAAAAAAAAAAATTAAAAAAAAAATCACGCAATATGACTAAATATAATTTTAGAATTTTTTTTAAATTATACTCTGGTTTTTTAATTAAACTATAAATGGAGTATTTATTGCCATTTTGATTAATGCTTATTTATAAAATGTTTCCACTTCCATTTTGGTCTTTTTTTCTGGTCGATCTAATGTGTGTAATCGATAGCTAACTAACTGCTTCTCCCAGTATGTATAGCTTAAATCTGCGCTTACGTGCCACTGACATGGAATCGGACGTGCTTCCCATAGAATATGTGATAACAGATTACACTGGCTGACAACTGACCGCAAAGCTTAGCAGTTGAGACCATTCGCCGCTAGATAGAGTTTTTGTGCATGATTAAAAAATAGCTTACTTTACGATGAGCAAGGTCTGGGACGGTAAAGACAGCTGCTCAGTACCAATTTCTTAATATTTTGTTTATAGACAAAACGTGTTTAAGACTAAAATTTTTGAAGTTTTCAGTCCTTTTACATTTGGAAAAAGTGTAATTAATTTTTGCCAGATTTGGTATCAAAAATAAGTGATGCTTTATAAATGCACTAGAATAAAAGTTTTAGACTTGGATAAGATATATATATATATATATATATATATATATATATATTTATAAATAATTTATAATTTTAATATATATATTCGGATCGTGAAGTGCTTTAAAAAGAATGTTTATTTCTAGAGACAACTCATTGGTAATAAAAAATACATCATTCACGCATAAAAATAAAATAAAAAAAAAACAAGAGAGAATGTTACAGTGGGGTGTAACCGACTGCGAAATACTGTGATACGATACGTAATGAAAGCTGAATGAAACAGTGTGGGTGTTGCCAAGATTTGCGTTTCAAATTGCGATAGATATAAGGTAGTAATTTTTCTTCGAAGTTTGGTAACTGAAGCTCTTAAATTATGGGAGTGGGCGTGGCCGAAAAGTTTTTTGGAGAACGATCTTAGTAATTTGATACCTTCGGTATCAAAGTATAAAAAGTAATAATTTCTACTACTCTGTTAAAATTAAACAAAGGCTTATATTTTGTGATTTTTTCTTTAAACAAAAGCGTGCAAAAATTTCTTAAGTACCTAAAAATGTAAAGTCTAAATAAACTGGGGGGAAGTGGTGAAAAATGATATGATATATATTAATCATTAATTCACACGAATAAAGCGTATTCTTGAATCTTTGGCACGTGCGTGCATAACTATGCGGAAGATGGCATTCTACGAAATCGCGACTAGGGTTTGATGATCGTGCAAATATTCAAAACATCAGTCGATGATCCCACGTATATATGCCGGGCCACCGGTGAAAATTAAGCACAATTCGCTGTGGTGTGGCAAAGATGAGATTACTTACTTCGATTGTTGGATTCCCACTGTTTTTGGTGGTGGTCAGCGCTTCAAGCGCGGAGAATCATTTCAGTGGTTGTCCATTTCACCAGTTGGACACTTTAGATTTGGTTTCCAGTAAAACACGAAGCGAACGCGCCGAAAGATCGAAGAGAAGCCCAGCTGGCTATGATGGCAACCTGGACGAAATGCTGAAAAACTTATATACTAGCAATGCAGGACAGAGCAGTTGGCTAAATATCGGGCCAGATGACAAGCAGCCCGTGGAGCCAATCAAGTGCGGAATACCGCCCTCAAACTGTCTAAATAATACGCAGAATTTACACTACCGGAGCATGGATGGTGCCTGCAACAATTTGCTGTATACAGACTTTGGTATAGCCAACTCCAGGTACAAGCGTCTGCTGCATCCAAGCTATGATCGGCGCCAAACTGTGCCCAACGCACGACTCATCTCGCTTATGATGTACGGCGAGAAGACCGTCATGGATCAGTTTCGCACCGTTGCCTGCATGCAGTGGGGTCAGTTTGTCGGTCACGACATGAGCTTGCTGACCACATTGGGAGCACCCAAGGATTGTTGTGCCGAGTCACAGCATCCGCTGTGCCAGCCAATCACATTGGCAGCTGGTGGACCCATCACCTATAATACGGGCAAAACATGTTTGAGTTTTGCTCGCAGCATATCCGATGCGGAGGCGGTTTGCCCCAAGAGTGGCCTGCCCTACAGTGAGAAGCTATCTGTGGTGACAGCCTATCTGGATCTCTCCTCCCTCTACGGCAATTCACTCAAGCAGAGTGAGAAAGCGCGTCTCTTCAAAGGAGGCCAACTGCGCACCAATCACGTCAATGGGCAACAATGGTTGCCCGTGGTTCAGAATAATTTCGGTGAATGTGGCACCAACAACGAGTGCTATTCAATGCCTGACAAACGGAATCGTTTCACGCCAACTGTCGCCGTAACTCATACGGTTTTGCTGCGTGAGCACAATCGTCTGGCAGAGCAGCTGGCCCATCTTAATCCCCATTACAACGATGAGCGTTTGTATCAGGAGGCACGCAAGATTAACATTGCTCAGTACCAGAAGATCACCTACTATGAGTATCTTGCCGCAATCTTGGGCACCACATATACTCATCTCAATGGCATTACCCACCCATATACGGAAGGTTCCAGCGAGTATGTGAATGACTACGATGAGAGCGTCAATCCCAATCCGTATGCAGAGTTTTCATCTGCTGCCTTCCGCTATTCGCACACCCAGATTCCCGGCACGTTTTCGTAAGTACCTTACCTTTTGAAGTGGCTTACTTACTTACTTTTGGCACCGATTGAACAATTTGCAACTGTTCATTTGCAGCATGGTGTCGCCAAATCGCTACTCAAATCAGACGCTTCGTCTGAGCGACTATTTTGAGCGCAGTGAAACGATTCATCTGCTGTCTTCCAACTTTAATATGGCTGATCTTGTGCGAGGCATGATCACCCAACTGCAGAAGCGCGCTGACGGCAATATAGATCCGGAGATTAAGCACTTCTTCAATAGGAAAGAATTCCAGGAGTATGGCTCCGACCTCAAGTCTCTGGATATTCAACGTGCCCGCGATTTCGGACTGCCCTCATACAATGATGTCCGTGAATTCTGCGGCTTGAGCCGTGCCGCCGACTGGTCGGAATTCACTAATGAAATACCAAATGAGGTAGAAAATGTTCTATATTTAATGATAATGATGAGTTAATAGGGTGGCTTTTATAGAAAATACACGTGTTGCGGAAGCTATATGCCAATCCGGAGGATGTCGAGCTGACCGTCGGCGGCAGTCTCGAGATCCATGTGCCTGACTCTTTGTTTGGACCCACGTTTTTGTGCGTTGTTGGCAAACAGTTCCTCAACACGCGTCGAGGCGATCGCTTCTTTTTCGAGCGGGAGAATCATCTAAGTGGTCTGTCACGCGGTAAGTACATCCTCAATTCTTAATTATAATTATTTCTCCTAATATCGCCAACTTCTAATGCAGGTCAACTGGCGGAGATACGCAAGATTAGTTTTGCTTCGCTGCTCTGCGGCAACGTGCAAGGTTTGCATTACATCCAGCCAAATGTGTTCATTTCCCCCAATACTCGGTAAGTCGCTATACACTGAGAGAAATTCGGCTTTCATTTAATTGTTTCTCTTTTACACAGTAATGCTTTGGTGAACTGCAATGACATTCCTCAACTAGACCTTACAAAATGGCAAGACTTGAGTCCCCAGCTGGTTAACTAATTTCCAGGAAATCAACACAAGCACAAAACAACCAAACTTTTGTGAAGAAAAACGCAGAGAAAAGTTCAATACTTAAAGTAAATAACGAAAGAGAGATTTATTTTGCCAACCCAAAGATTACAGATTTTTGCATGTATATAAATTTTAATTAAGTTTTAAAGTTGACAGATTCTTCATTTCCTAACAGATCAGTTTGATCTTAATAATAAAAAAATAATAATAATAAACGAATCTTCGGTTCAGTTTTAATACAAGGGAGAATGTTAGCTCGGTTACCTTGAAGAGATGTGATTTCATCGATTTGCACATATGGATATTATCGATCAAGTTATCAAGTCTCAAGTTCTTAGGGTATCGAAAAAAAAATGGGTTCAACCAATATACTCTTGTCCCCTCAGTAGTAGAGTATTAAACTGAAATAATCATTTAAATGTGCTTTTAATAATATAATTTATAAAAGATTATGGTCCCTGATTTTGACATATGTTAATTTTTTAATTAAATTATTGCAGGTGCAATATATCATTTGATGTTTTTCTGCCCATTTCATTTTTTTTGCGGACTCTACAATGACCTGCTGGGTAGCTGGGACAGCAAAAAAAAAACAGTTGAAAGTTTATAGAACTCTGAATATGATGTCGAATTATCAGTGCATCATTTTAGTAAATATTTGTATTTATTGAAATGTTTTTTTTTTCAGAAGTGGCATAAAAGTTACTCTAAACTAATCGCTTTAAAGTTTAAACGTTGCAACTTTTGCAGTTTCTAGAACTTTGACAACTAAGGTTATTGTATCCTTGACTTTTTTTTTATAAAAAGAGAAAATTTACGTCCGCGCAATTGGAGCAGGGATCCTTAACGTTTCAACGCTAATTATTTAGAAAGTAAACTTTTAAAATTTATGGTTGTGGCTTCCAAAAATCTAAAGTTTGCATTTCAAAATCTAATTCTCAGTTTGGATTTTTATAAAATTTAGTAAAACTATGTTGAATTTTCAGGGTATCGTTTTCTATATGTGTACATTGAGAAATTCTTACAATAGCTTTTTCTTACTTATATTATTATTAAACATTACTATTTTTAGAATTTGGTTTGGACAAGTCGTTAAAAGCACTTCCATTGAGATGGTTAGCATGTATGGTAGTAAGACATTTCTTCAGTGGCTAAAGTAGATAATAATGTGATTTTAGCGTTTTACACAAATTGAGTTTTCACTTTTAAAAAGGTATTTCCAGAAGGTGTACAAGTTTGCCAATGATCGACGCATTTAAATGGCTTCAATTTTTGAAAGTTTAATCGGTCTACTTTCAACGAGATAGATTTTCCCCCAACTTCAGCTTCAAAATCTAAAGTCGTTCATCATGGCAAATGAGCACCCATCCAGCGAGACGCATGCATATCGAATGGTCTCCTGCTCAATTAATTTTTGAATGCTCTGCTTAGATTTTTGTTGGTACCCCAAATTTCCGCTGATTAAGTGGTGTTTTGTTACCGTTCACTTTTATATAAATGTAAGCGCTCACTTTTTATAACCTGAACATATTCAAAAAGGTAGACAATAATGTATTGCAAAGCAAGTAGACAGTAGTAGGCAGGAAGCATCTCCGACCCCATTATTTTTTTAATTTTTTGATTAATTCGATCATTTAATCGATCATTTTATATAAATAACATCGCAATACATTATAGTCTGCTAAGTGATGTAAGTGAACACTATTTTGAAAATGTAACTACCTAAATCTTACTTTTATTTTATTTATTTAATGTAAATAAATGCAGACCACAAACTTTAAAAGTTGAAAATTTTACAATTTTTTTAAATTTTAAATAAAATTGCTTAAATTAAATCCTTAATTAGTGGATTGGATTGTAAAACACAAAAAATTCCATCATACACATATAAATAAATAGTTAATTTAAAATTGAACAAATAATATAAAATATAGAACATCTCGTGGTATTAAAATGTAAACTAGTCCAACCCATTAAGTGAAGGCTAGTAAAAAACTATTCTGACCAAAAATGTTAATGATTACATATTGATAATATGCAAACAGAGGAATTTGAACAGTAAAGATAAAGAAACAGAGGTAGAAACAGACAGATATAGAAGAAACAGAAAGAAGGGATTGGTAAATATCTGAATCCGCAGTTAAGCACTCTTACTTATTAACCAGAGACATGTTGAAATTACAGAGTATACGTGACATAAGGCGTTGTAAGATTTCAAAATGACATCAACAGAATTATGCAAATCGTCATCAGTATTAGACATATCTATAAGTTATAATTTTATTTAAGAAAGCAGTAGTCAGTCCCATTGCCGGCTGGTTCGGATGTTCATAAAAGACAGGTGGCATAAGAACAATTTCTAGATAGATGAGTCCTTGTGTGAAAAGCATTTTTTAATAAGTTGTAATCTAAACGATATTTCATACAACTTAATTAGTAAGTTAAATGTTTTGGTTATTTCACGGTCTGATCAGTTCCAAGAATATCGGTTTTCGGTTACCGGTTTGAAAAATATATAATTTTGAATTTCGGGAAAAAGTTTCGGTTTCTCTGTGATTCCCTGGAGTGACTTTGAACTTCTTACGTAATAGGAGAAACAGTTAACCTTTAGCTTTCGCTCTGACCTTGCGGCTTCATTATACCGGTAACCTCAAGAAAATATTCTGTATGTGGGCTAATTAGATTCTGAAGCGTGACATCTTTATGAATCTCTTGAGCCCAGAAGTAATGATGTGACGAAATCACAAAAAGCAAAACGATAGATCTCAGCACTTTTATTATGCAAAGTCAATGAGATTCTTATTCAAATCATAATTAATGTAGACAAATAAAGATAATAAGACAAAAGACAGATTTCTCAGTGAATTCCATTTATAACGGTCCTATAGAAACTAGATTATTAAAAGTAAATTTTTAAAATATGTATTTGTCTGCCCAAAAATTCTGTATGATTTGTGCTTGAAGTATAAAAGTGATCGATTCTTTGGCGAAAGGCAGCATTAGCTTTCGAACCATGAAATCGAAGATTTCAATCATCTGCTTTGGTAAGTCACATTATTGGATATATTCGATTAGAGAGCCAAAAACTTAAAATATCCTTCTTAGGCTTAACCATTTTCGGTTTGCTAAGAGACATAAAATGTAGTAAAGAAATCGGAAGATTTGTCGTTCATTCGCCGGCTCCAGGGCCAGCTCCTGCACCTGTGATTTACAAAATACCAGCACCAGCATCATATCCATATCCGCATCCACCCCATCCAAGTCCACTGGTACAATGTTTTTGTCCCCCGGGTCCGCCAGGTCCGCCAGGCTTACCTGGTTCACCGGGTTCTCCAGGTTTGTGTACTGATTTGTGGTGAGATTTATAATTTGAGATTTATTATTTATTTTCAGGTGAATCGGGAACGCCTGGACATTACGGTCCGAAAGGTGACAAAGGCGATAAGGGGGACAAAGGTCACTTTGGACCAGCTGGCATACCTGGACCCCAGGGTCCCCCCGGTTATCCAGGAAATAAAGGTTGGCATGGGCCGGCGCCCGCGCCTTCTTACCCACAACCCCCTCCAATAATAATACCAATACCCGTGCCAGGAAAAGGCCATCATTATCCTGGCGGTCCTGGTGGTTACTCAGGATATCCGGGACACCCAGGATATCCAGGGTATCCAGGGTATCCGGGGTACCCAGGCTATCCAGGCTCTTCGCACAAAGGATATCCACACAAAGGATATCCACACAAAGGATATCCACACAAAGGATATCCACACAAAGGGTATCCGCATAAGGGACACCCAGGATATCACCACCCAGGATATTACCACCCAGGACAGCACCACCCAGGCTGTCATCACCCAGGCTATTGCCACCCAGGACATCCACATCCAGGATATCCTCATCCAGAACCGCCAGGACCTACACCTCCAGATTCAGGACCTGCGTCTCCAGGGGACTGGGATCATTGGGATGAGCGAATACAACTAATTGAGAGCGAAAATGACATGGAAGATTTCGAAAATCTCAATGATGAAAATACTTTGGATCAAGACTTTATGAAAGAATCAGCGGGTCACCGTTACTCTACAGAATCTTTGTCCGACGCTGTTGAATTGGTTGAAAATATGACTGATAATGATGATATGAGTAACGAAGACGGTTTGGATTCTAACAATGTATCAGAAAATGAACAAAATAATCAGCCCGAATCCTATACAGACGATTACAGTGAAGATAACCAGCCAGTTGAGAATAATGATGCGCAAGAGCGGAGCGTCACAGGGCCAATTATCTTAGCAATTAGTACGCCTCGTAACCCATTTCACTCCTTTCGCACGATAAAACCTAGAAATAAAAATTAACTGGATAAAAAAAGAAAAAAAAGCGCATAAACCCTTAACAATATTTCTTTATAAAGTTGTTCCCATCATCTTATAGATAGAAAGCACTAATTGAGCTACTCACAAAAAAAAAACATGATTATGAGCCAGCTTAAAACATAGTTTTATCAACTTGCCTTTTGATACTCATCAATGAAAGATGCTAATACTTTAATAATGCTAATAATTTAAAGGCTTGTCCGACCGTGAGTCATTCGTCTGTGGCACTGTTTGTAAGGAAACTAGTTTCTCAGATAACATTTAAGACTCACACAGATCGAATCACTACTTTATATTTCTGCAATATTTCCTACCGGTCGAATGATGATATTATTCATAGTTATATTTTATTTTATATAAGAGAAGGGGATTCCCGTCTACTTGTGAATGTAATCTAAGAACAGATTAATGTATTTCCGTTTTTTTTTAACTAAGGATCAAAGGTAATTAAGCTATCAATTAATTATGCTGATTTAATATTAATTAATTAACTCGCCATTTTGACGTAAGTTCTTATTTTATCTAGAAAAACTAGCACAACCAAGCCAATTCTTATCTTGAACTGTTGACTGAAACTTAAATTGTCACAAAGGCCTATCCAGATTACACCGTCGTTCGACATTTGAATCATACTGAGATACTGTAGTTGTGTCAAGATATACTAATTTGTAAGCAAATTTGAATGCTTTGTGCCTAATTTTATAGTGTCCTATTGTAATTCATACCTAAACTGCTAGAAATTGGCTAATATTATTTATAAATATAAAAAAAGTATAAATAGAAATATGAACATTCAAAAATTAATTAATATTATTACTTTCAATCCCATAACCATTGTGTTATATATAATATTTTAAATATTATTCGATATTTTTTGGCCAGTCAAAAGGTTAATATGGCTTCATTTTTTTTTGCAGCACTGAAAAAATTCCCTTACTTAATTCTGGATATATTACGCGCAAACCAAACAATTTTTGACAACGGTTCGCATATTGTTTTCTTACAAATTTAAATTCAAACACATTTATTTTAGCATATTGTGTAGTTCATACAATATAATAAATAAATTAATAAACATGAAGCGGTGTATCAAATATGCATATTTTACGTTCAAAATTGCTTGAGGGTATAATTTATCAGAGAAGTTTTCTAGAAACTGATTTGCATTGCACACGACCAATTCAAAAAGAAAGAAAATTTAATTTTTATTCATATTTCTTAACATTTATTCAAATAATAACATAAATTTTGCCTTGTTATCACTTTCTGTTATTCTGTTTTGTTTTGGGTCTTCATTGTGATTTGAGTATACTCACTTATAATTATGGTATGTGAGTAATCAAAATAACTAAACTAGATACATTTTGAATGCCAATAAAGAAAACAAAGAAAATCATTAATCAACCAATTTGTAAATTAATAAAACAAAAAAAGTAGCCATTCAAATGTCAATTAGTTCTTGAAGAGAAAGATCACAAGAAAACTATCATTCTTATGCAAATGATATTGTTCTCAAATAATTTGTGTTGATTGTTAGAAGATACGCTTAATATACTTTTACTTCTGTTTGCTATAATAAATATCATTTTTTATACTCTGATGCCATTAAAAATGAGTGAAATTTCATTTCATGAAATCTTAATCAGCAAAAACCAGTATTTCAAAAATTTGTAGAATAACTATAAGTTTCCAGAAAGCCTTAATATAGGTGTATCACTCAGAAAAAAATGTTGTTCAGTGTGTTAAACTGATCCATAATTAATGGTTATAAAAACATTTCTAACTCCGACTCCGATGCCGACTTTTATAACTGGGTTAAGGATAACTTCGAAATGAAGTTAAGATAAACATGAATATTATTAGCTTTACATGCTCAATTAAATTATACTGCTATACATATTACATGAATTAATTATTTTATTAAGCCCTTGCAGGTGCCTTGAAGGGGCCGCATTCTTGATCGGCATATCTGACGGAGTGGATATTACCACGTACCATAAAGAATATTTGATAAGAAATTGAATAAATTTGTATTTTATTCTTTCTTATTTTTTGTTATTTTTTAATTTTCGTGGTCTGCACATCGTTTTTTCTGTATGTGTATGATGCTGCAGCACCTTAAATGTATATTGACCTCCTGTCAGTCAGCTAGGATAAACGGTTTTATTAAAATGGATAATAATAATATGGATTTCTTATATAGCGATATGATTTATTTATGTACATAAAAAGGGGACAATATAATACATGGAGTTTGATTTTACAATCTTTAAGTTGATTAAACTAAATGTTATTATATTTTGAACTAGTTAAAGACAGATCCGTGTGCACACAAGGGAAACTGTCACTTCTTTCCAAACAGAACTGAGTGATCTGCAGAGGCTTGTATAGTTTGATCGACCCACTTCGTGAGGTCAACTTGCGGAATATTCGAGCATGGCACAATAGGGTTCCTAGTAAACGGGCATAGATTAATATTGCTGTTAATACTATTTTTTTTAATGGTACTTACGATCCCGAAATAGTTTTAAATGCAGCAGGCTGCATCGAACCAATATTGTTGCCATTGTCACAGAGCAAACGAGCCATGCTTGCCTTGCGCAGTTCCACCAATTGGTCTAATCAAGATGTTGAACAATTACATAATTGATCAATACTTGGAATGCAAACTAATACCTGGAGTGAATCCGCTGATTTTGTCGCCATTCTCGAAGAAGAAACGATCGCCGACACGAGTTCTATAGAACTGTTCCGTCAGGATGCAAAGGAAAGTGGGACCGGCCAATGCCCCAGCCACATGTGCCTCAAGAGAGCCACCAACAGTCAGGTCCACATCCTCGTGACTATCATAGAGCGATCTGAGTGTATTAAGTATCTGCGGACTGATCAGATCACCAAAGTCCTCCCAGGACTGTGCCCGCTTCATGCCACAGAATTCTCTCAAATCATTATACGATGCAAGTCCATGATCCCGATTCCGCTGAATATCCAATGCACGCAAATCGGAACCGAATGGCATATTGCGTCTGAATAGAAAATGCTTAATCTATATAAAAAAAAAATAAAAAATAAAAAATAAAAAAATAATTACTTTTAATACATTTTTTATGATAATTATGAATGCAGATTAAATAGTTGAAGTATTTACAAATCTAGCATATATAAACTAAGGATTAATATATTTTTGATGACAATTATAGAAACAATAGGTGAGAGTATTTCAAATGTGGCAAAAATAAAATTACGTTCAGCAAATTTTTAATGATAATTATAAATACACAAAAATATAAATGACAAATAGCCGGCAGTTTTTTTTTTACATTTTTTTTTCCAAAAATATTAGAGAATAAATTTGTTTCATATGATAATTATAAATAATTATAAATGGAGAAAAAGTAGTGCGTGAGTATTTTCAATTCTTTTTTAAATTATTGAGCTCAAATTCCCATCGCCTACAAAATTGTAGCCATAAATTGATTCGAATGGTTTTTGTGTAAATTGGAGCATATTCAATTTTCGTTTTTACTATTTAAAATTCATTAAACTTAAAAAATTGTTGACTTATAGAGGAGGAACTTATTTCCCGTACAAATATTCACTAAAATTGAGTATTAATGAACATATTTTTAAATCGACTAATGAGAGCGAAATAAAAGCTGAAATGGCAGCGCAATCTATTCGAGATCAACCTCATCAACTCAGCCTAATATTATCAATTTCCATTCGAGTTTGGTGTGATCAATTTAATTGTTTTTTAATTTTTAATCCGATTATATGACTGAAGTTAAGTTATTTTTGTATTAATTGCCTGGACATAGATACCTGTTTATCAAAGTTGATGTCCGTCAGCTCTTCTGGCTGTGTTGCATGACCTCTGGTTAGGGAATCAAAGTTATCGCCAACCTCGAGAATACCAGGGCGATTGAACCAATCGCTAAGAGTTAACGAACCAAGAACTGAGCGCAGCTCGGACAAAAGGCTATAAGCAGATAAGACGTTATTTATAAACTAACGAGTTTAAAGCTGCTGATAATAAAAAAGAGATTTCAGAGTACAAGAAATTGGCATCTCTGATAGGGTGTATAAAAATAGACTTACTCCAATCTACCCTCGATTTGGGAATGGAAGTATCTGAATGCAGCTGTGGCGTGTTCATTCAATACGCTGGGATCGATGCTAGGATTGTAGTCATTCACGTAGCTTCCTCCCGGAGCTTTGAAAATCAGGCTGTTCTTCAACATATTCTCCTCGCCCAGGAAAATTGGTAGCCATTCGTAATAGCTTATTTGTTGGTACTGGGCTATGTTGATCTTGCGAGATTCCTGGAACAGCGTACGATCGTCAAAGTGAGGATTCAGAGCAGACAGAGCATCGGCAATGCGATTGTGTTCACGGAGCAGTATGGTCTGTAATAAGGCGAGTCCGGGATTTTGATTGACACGTACATCGCCGGCTCTGTAGCAGACTTCATTCGGATCGATGGCATCGCAGTCTCCGGTTATGTTACGGGACAAGGGTAGCCATTTGGCGCCATTACGCTCCTCAACAATCATGCGTCCGCCCCGGAACTCGCGGATGTCGCTATTTTGCTGCATCGAGTTGCCATAGACAAGGGACAGATCCATGTAGGCGGTGACCACGGTCAACTGCTCTGCCGCTCCACCGGCATACTGACAGTTGGAGTCACGATCTGTCAGGGTGCGCACAAAGTTGAGGCATTCCGTGCCGACTTGGGAGTAGGCCGGATCATGGGGAGGCACGATGATGGCAAAGCAGGTCTTATGCGCTGTGTCCAAGCCCACCAGTCGTCCATCATCTGTGCAACAGCGCGTCGGATGTTTCTCTGTGTAGGAGTAGACATGGTAATTTAGAGAATCTGTTTCCAAGTGATCAAGTGTTCAAGATCGACATACTGGATTGAGTGCCACCCGCTTGCATGCTCATGTCGTGCGTCATAATCTGGCCCCACTGCATGTTGTGGAGCGTAAACTGTGGATCGGGCACGGACAGCTCACCAAATGCCACAATGGATACCAGACGAGCACTGGGTAGCTCATTGCCAGTCACGGAACGGGTTGGTGCCGATATTCCATCGGCGTATTTGGGGGTCACAAGACGACCATACCTAAAGATCATGCGTTAGAAGCGGCGAAAACATACTGAGTGAAGCATACACTCATAAAAAATCTACCTACACTTTAGTAAATCGCCAGTTTTTTTGGAGCGAATGGTTGGTAAATTTCGAAAAACTACTGACTGCATTTCTAAGTTTCAGCGTGGATTTTTTTTTAAATATTGAAGAAATATGTCTAATTTCTAAGGAGTTGACTAATTTTTGTTTACCTTACA
The DNA here is from genome assembly GCA_035042305.1 of Drosophila glabriapex. Lineage (NCBI taxonomy): Eukaryota > Metazoa > Arthropoda > Insecta > Diptera > Drosophilidae > Drosophila > Drosophila glabriapex. The sequence goes on from JAWNLN010000060.1 coordinate 814,691, forward strand.
GAATTCTTTTTTATATTATTATCAAAAATTAGTCATTTTTGATGTCACATATACACAAACATTTTACATAGTTCATAAAATTGATACGCTGATACCATTAGTTATATCATCTGATAACAGGTGCCAAAGAACAGAAATACGAGAAATCTCGATCTCTGAATGAGATTCATTATTAGTGTTCATTACTAGTTTCTGAATTTCAGATAGAATATTTTCTTGAATGTAGGTTTGCATTTCTACTTTTTAGAAATGCATTTCTTAATAAAAATCTAATTTCTAATTTTAAGAATTTTGCTCTCCGATATTTAGAAATTATTTCTAAAATTAAGAAAAATCTTATGTTTGTAATTTTAGGGCGATTTACTACAATTTTGATTATTTTTTTCAAAGTGTAGTCTAGGCGCTTGATATTACTTTGTATTGGCAACGCCCAGCCCAGGGTTTTCCAGATGATTACATGATCCATCCATCGTACGATAGGCGGACTTCTCACAAACAGCCGGAGGATTGGCGCAAGTAACCCTACCCTGCATGGGCGGTGCTGGTGTGTGACTTGCAACAGTAAAGAATGGATTTTGTGGTAACGGCGAAGTATCCACTGCAGAGGTCAGCGCATTTCTGATGCAAAATAAGTACATGTGTCAGTTATAGAGTCGCAGAATAGGAGCAGCTAAGGCTTACCCTATTAAAAATTGCTGGGCAGCTGGGTGATATGAATACCCATGCAGGTGTGGTCCATGGGAGCGTGGTTGTTCATTGTGCACGATATGGTAGCCAGTTGAAACTTTAAGTCCGACCACACTGCAGACAAGTCCCAAAATGCAGAGGACCAGCATATCTCGCTGATGGCGCATCTGAAATTAAGTTTTCTATTACAAATCGCCATATACAATCTCAAAATTATATTTATTTACTAATATTTAAACTGCTGCGGTCAAGGAAATAGTACATAAATATGATTTTATAATTTAAATATTGTTCAAATATTAAGAAAATTGTATTTGAACATAAGCAAATAATACCAATGATAAGTAAAAATTAAATGATGGGATTGCTATAAATTTATGAATTCAAAGATCATTTATCAATTGATTTGATTATTGGAGTATTCTCAAAATAGCATATTATACCCAAGAATGCGTAATTGATCATATCAAAAGAAATCATCGAAGTTGACTTATAATATCCGACTCAGTGCTCAGTTAGTTCCTCACTCGAATTTAATAATAAAAACCAATAACGATTCATTGCGCAACTAACAAGCTCTTATGATGTGAATGGCAGAACCAAAGACAACTGGCTTCAAAAGTTTGTAAACAAAAGTATGGCTGCAAAATGCTGCCTACCAACGTTGCGGGGGGTCGTAAAGCTAAATAAAGCAATTCGCTGAAAACGATCATTCCAATAAATTCGCATTATGGAGTGCACATAAAAATATAAAAGCACGTATCAATATTTGACACGCTTTTGGAGTGCAAAGCGGCAGAGACAAAGAAAACAGAAACATAAAAAAGAGGCTATTTAAGGCACATCGAAGATTAAATACCCTTGCAGACCGGACTTCAACTACCGGACCGGATTACACATGTGTCATCTGCTTAGTGGTTCTGCTCATATATGCATACAGGGTAGACAAAAGGACAGACAAATGGTCACACTGACACAGATAGTGATCAAGAATGTGTATACTATGTGGAGTCGTAGACTTCTTCTCTAATGCGTTACAAACTTTACGAAAAATCATAAATCATGGCGAAAAGATAAAGCTATCGATATGGATGCCTCATAAAACTGTCTCTTTGACCAAGCATCAGTTTGCAGATGACGATCAATATTTATCTACTTGACCTAAAAATCATAATTAAGTCAATAATAATAATAATAATATATGACAAAACTAAAATAAAACTTCAATGATATGATGCGATTTTGTAACTTTCGATCGAATTCAATAGTTATGTAATAATAACAATTCACTATTGAGGAGAACAAAAACTAATTGTTGTTCAAGCATTTGAACACGTTTGGGTGACTGGCTTAAAATACATAATCGAAACTCAAATTCCATCTGAAATTCCACGGCTCTAGAAACATGATTTTTGTTGCTGTTCGAAATTCCACATAAATATGGAACATGTGCGTCTTAGATTGAGTAAACACAGATAGACCTTCAAAATCAGTTGTCAGAAATGTACCTTTCTAATTTCGGAACTCAATCCTAGCCTTCTCATAGATTTATTTCAAAAATTAATAGAAAAAACATAATTATCTTCAGCTATAAAAAGTTTTTGTGTTATTTTATTTTTGGTAAGATATGCCAAAAAGGTGGGCTCTTGCGGCAAGATGAAGTGTATGAATGTGATGATCAAATGCTACTTTCATACAGATAAACCTCCTATAACAGTGTCTCATTTAATACGAATTAAGTTTAGGGATACATTTTAATACACTGAATATTTCTGTGTCACTTAAATGACAGAATTTTTCAAGAAAAATTACGAGATGGCTCCGCCTACAAATTGAGAATGTGAGTGCCATTAATGTAAGCAGTGAGGTCGAGAAATAAGCTAGTAAAAATAAGGCACTGTAACGTTTCAAAATATGATTTTGAATTAATTTAATTTTATTTTATAAATGATAATACAAATTACAATTAAATAAAAAAACAAACAAACACACAAACAGAAACTACAGCAAAATATTTTGTTAGTGTTTCTTGAAATCCGGAAAAGTAATCTAAATTTTTACTAGCTTCATATTTCATTTAACACGGCTTTAGATATATTGGATATATATATAAACGAGGAATATCTGTCCAACGAGGGTCTCAACACAAAATTTGGTTACTTTTAATTTTGATTGTTGAACATGGCTGCTTGTGTGTATTTATTTATGGCATAGAAAATTCGCTATGCCGAATTGTCGATGGCTGTTGCCTATTTATTTTGATGAGCTAAGACTTGTGTGCTCTGTTTCACTGCCAAAGCAATTTTAATTCGCTTGTATACCCTAGGAATATTCGCAACAGGCATTCGATCAAATAAGGCGAACGGAAAAACTACTTCTTGAGTGAAACCTTTGTGTGTGTGTGTTTTCTATGTAAATTTTATTATGTGGCTGGCTTAAACTGGCATTAGACACGAACTGGGCCATTTGGTGTGTTGGCCGGGTAGCCGACTAGTTAGGGAACAGTTAGATGTAACAATCGACCATCGATCTTGGCGGCTGTGACACAGGCTCTGCAGTTATGGTAACAACTGGTTCCTTAACCTATTTCGTCTGTATTGGTTATCATTCAGTTTAATTGCGACATTTTAACAAAAAACATGTTCGTTGCACAGGCCAACAATTTGCTGCTGCTGGTATTTGCCTAAAAAAATGTATATATTGTGGCAGCGCAATGTGTGTAAATGTAAGACACACATGTCTAAAAGTGTGCTGTAAAAAGAAACCTACAATTATTTTATAATTTTTAAATAAGTATGTGTTGATATTATTCACCAATTTCCAGACTATAAACAATAACGTCGAAATGGGTTTACATAACGCGGTTATATCCAAGCTTACTGGCCTCGAGCTTAGACTTAGACCCATGTGGACTCATTCATCTGGCAACATGGCCACAGTCACAGAGCCAACCGCAACTTCCAATTGTTGTTGGTGAGAGACCTTTGTGTAAAATGCCAGTTGTTGCATGCAAATTCGCAAATATTGGCGGCCAATCCGTTCCAGCTGCCGTGACAGAATCCAACACACAGACTGAATACATTTTAATTGCATGGTAAACAGAACAATAGCCCAGACTTAGCTCGATCGGACTACATTGGCTACTTTCAAATCTGCCATAAAATTAAAATTAGCCAACAGGCTCTGGAGTCAGTAAAGCCCCTACTACAGTTGGCTAGTTAACGCTTTAGTGTCCATGTACCCGGTTCCAACAAACGAACAGCGAAGTAAACACACGATTTTTAATTCTAGCATAAGCTAGATGATAATCGCGGTGTTTGGCAATCACAATGGACAAAGCAAAGCAATTGGTCATGGACAGATTAGTCGTTAATAAATGCAACCAGTTAACAAACAGATGGACAAGCATTATGGTAATTAGCTTTGATTTAAGTTCATTAGAGATACAAATATGACAGAAGTGCTTGTTCCCAAATGAACCTTGCATGCGAAGCAGGAAGTTGAATTCGAAATAAAAAGAAATGCAAATGCATTCATACATCTTTCATAACATTCTTTATATCTATTGGGACAGATACTATGTAAATATATTGCATAATAAATATACATAAATGCGAATGCGATTATGATACTCTTATAATATGTGCAATACATATGAAAATAACTAAAACTCTTTATATAACTATCTGGTTTATGCTGCTATTCAGAAACCTTCGACTTTGCACCAATTTGAGTTGACAAACGTGTACAGTGAACAAGAAATAAAGATTATTTTAGGCACACCGAAGTTTATATACCCTTGTAGACCCGATCTAATCTGCCGACAACAAACAAACAAATTTTATTTTATGTTTCCTTTTTCATGTCCTGTTTTCCGTTTCTATTTTTGTGTGCTCCAATTAGGCACAATTTGAGTTTCAATTTAGCCTGATTGTATCAGGAGCTATGTCTATGAATATTGCGATGCGTCAACTTATAATTCATTCTTCAACCGATTGTTTCTATGATATATATTAAGTGACAGCCACAAAAATAAATCAACTTTCATGAAGATAGTTATGCGACTGAACTTATATAAAATATATTAGAAGACCAAGTACAGACGGACAAACAGAACATGGCTATATCAACTCCACAAATGTGTTAATCCAGAATACTTTCTTGGGTCTCCTTACAAAGTTGACAAAAAAGTTTATAATAACCACTAAAAGCGTAAAAAGTGTATTGTATAAGCGTCAAAGTGGTGCGGAGACCAAATCGGGTAATTGCGAGCAAACTTTTTTTGGCTTACTTTAACGACATCTAATTAAAATTAAACTCAAATCAGCAAAGACCAAGTGGAGATCATTAAAGTGCTATTTTGCTCTGTGTAACGCAGCAAAGAATTTCACCACAAAATGATTGATTTATTGATGGCTGATGGCTACGCAGACAACTCGCTGCCATTGACGGCCTTATTGAGAGCCCAAAGCACCGAACACCATCTGTGCCGCATTATGGATACAGATGTACATATTTGTCCAGCATCTCTCTTGAAATCTGAGCTAGGAGGCGTGTCCAAATCGTTCACACACACATCGAACAAATTCCGAATGCTCACGGCGATAAAGTAACATGCACTAATTGAAATTGCCATTTTAAGTGAAAGCACCTAAAAGTGTAGATTGGGATCTTGTCAAATGGTGCTCCAGTATTTGAACGATGGATTCCAGAGTTGCGTAAGATGTTGCGACTTCTGCTCGATCTGCAAGTTAATTGCAAAATGCGCATATCTTATTTTTTATTGACATCGAAATCAAGGTGCACTCATTTTACGCAACGGCCAGACAGTTTTTTCTATAATTTATGTCAGCACTCGGTGCATACACGCACATACGTGAATTGATATCAACTTATACATTAAGATACAAGTGTAAATTCACGCCAATTCTAATACCCATAATGGAACGCAACTTAGTAAAGTAACACAGCCTAAAAGTCACATGACCGAATAACTTCTCTTACCCGGAGTCGAGTGATTAGCACTTTTTGAACTCGTTGGACAGGACGGGTCGGATTTTGGCTTGCGAATTCATATCAACTCGACGCCGGTATTTTCATTGATTGCGGACGCAATTTGCTATTGCCTTTAAGTTTGTCAAATTGGATGCTCCACACTAATTGATTCTTAAAGGTGTTGACTCGATTAAGTCGAGCCATGTGGAACTGGTTTCGAAGGAAATCGGAATACGGCCAGTTGAAGCCAGCAAGTAACCTTTACGTTGTGGCTGGCTGTAAATTTTAGATATCAAATTAATGTCACAACAATATTTTTGCATTCAATTTATAAATGAATACATGTTTGCTTTTTTTCGTAGTAAAACACCTCTTAAAACGAATTTTGACAAAAAATTTGAATTGAACAAGCAAACAATTAACAACCGTTTAACAGTTTGGCTAAGTGAGCTTTTGTTCAAGGTTAAAGGTATGGTAGAAAAATCTCATTTATCTATTTTAATGTGTGCTTTGAAGTAAAGTAATTGTCTTCATTCACACCACAATCATACAATTATGTATGAGTTTAAATTGTTTACCTAAAAAGTTAATTTTAGTGTACAAATAAATTATTACTATCCAGTAATGAGTGCTCGACTAGGTGATTCTCTGTACATATAGCTGTAAAATAAGTTAAATCAGTTAGCAGTGCAATAATTTTTAATCAACAATTTTAGTTTATATGTTTTGCTAAGTGCAAGTGCCCATAAAGAACTTATAAACTTATCATAAAAATAAACCTATAATAAAAACGTCAACTAATTAGTCAGAGTTCGTCGCGTTCTTACAGACAGAGAGATATATTTTGGAGTCGTAAATTTACATTAAATAATGACCACCTTTTAAGCCAATTAAAACGATTACAGCGTATAAAAGAGATCATGCAACAATCACGCACCATATCGTAGCAAATAAATAATGCCATAAATAAACATCAAAGAACGCATTCTGACAACGAGCGGACATAAAACATGCAAAAAATGCGGTAATGTAGATTTCTCAGACACGGCTGCAAACTGTTACGCCAGCATTTAAATGGTGAACACCGGATTCGGAATGTTATGTAATTAAAAGTATTGCAAATGTATTTTCGATGGGACGACACTGGAGTCGGAGTCGTGATATGTCAGTCCGAGTGGGGAAAGGCACTTGAAGCGATGCATAACCTTGGACCTGGACCTAAATTGTCAACTCCTATGTTTAATGCCGTTGACTTTTATTTTAATTTAATTGCACATACTCTCAAGGCTCCTAAGGTCTTTAAATAATTGTTTAAATTTTAATAAAAGCAAATAAACGAGTTTTCGTTGCCAAAATGGTATATGCGAAATTAAGTCTTAATCAGACCGGTCCTTTAGCTGGATTCACACAGAGCCACATCAAGTATCAATTTTACTGATACTCCGAATGGTTTTTCAGTGCCAAACAGCCCATCAATTCCACATCAAAAGGGGGTGATTATTTATTTATTTGTTTAACGTTAACTAAAAATGATTAGTATGAATTAGTTAATCCCCAAATGTTATTTACGAGACAAGACGTTCAACTTTGAGTGAATACAAGACAGAGTCTATTGAAAGGAATAATTAGTTGAACAGCGATTAAGAGAAAGTGAAAAGAATTCATTTTGTAGCAGTCAATATTTTGACGAAGAATTCGAGTTACAATTTTAAAATGGACAACCAAGAATGCAAGCACAAATTATAAAAAAATATATATATAAATATATAAAATTTGAAATATTTTTACAAAATATTTGTTTAAATATCGATAAGATAATTTGCTTTAATGAGTACGGCAAAAAAAACACAATCAACACAGAACATATTAATAATAATTGCTTGGTGTATTTTGCTTTTTCAAATGAATATTCATATGAAAATAAAAAATTGAAAAATATTCCGCTTTTGCAAATCGAAGCAGCCACACATTCGCTTTAAAAGTTAAAACGAAAAGATTTACCTCATTTTGTACATTAAATTAAATTAGAGTATTTAAGAAAGCAACAAAAAACAAGAAGGTTTTCAAGAAATGTTATTTTATTGGTTGAGTGGGAATCCAATATTGTGTAAATGAAAACTTAAAGCCAAAACATCATTCATCATCATTCATCTTGAATAAATTCCATTAATGCATTAGTATGTGATTTTTATTAGTTATTTGAATTGAGATATAGCTCAATGGTGGAATGTGCATTAAGATACCAACAGCTCTAATTTTCCATCTTTATGTCCAAATCGACATTAAAAAAAATGCAAAACAGTGCAGAGGATAAAAATAAATTTGCAACAGCAGCATTCAATTCCTACTTTCACATCATTGACGTGATTAGCCTATTAGTTCAAATGACTTGGTATTATATAGAAATAAACAAATGTTAAGCCACAATTGAGTCAGCCATTATTTTTCGCACACATTATGATATAAGGTTTTTGATCATATTCACGACCAGCCGCCTGGTTGCATTTTGGACATATGGACAAGTGTTCACATAATTCGTAATGCAATTAAAACCAAGGTAATTACGATGCTCTTACCGCGATTGCCACGTCCGGCCCGGTTCCGGCCCCACGACGCTCCCATTGACAATGCCAACCAGAGCAAATCCAACAGCGGTGTCTTTGAAAACGGAAGTGAGGAAAAATGCACAGACATTGTGCAGAAATGGCAGCGAGCACGCGAGACAAACTAACACGACTTGACGATTACAAGACCGTGGATAAGTAAGTGCGTACCGCTATTATTTCGAAAACTTTTATATTATATCGTTATATACGAAATACATACTAATAAGCATAGGTAATCAGTGTACAGTTAGACATGTGCATATGATTGGGTGTCCATGATTTAGTCACATCCATCATCATCGTTCGAGTCTCAGGCATTAATTATCCGTGCCACTTGAATAATATTTGATTTCGTGAGAGAGCTTACTCAGCCAGATCGGCGTTTTATTTATATAAATTCAAAAAATTTGGCTATATTTTATAGGCATTCAATTATAAGTTCAGTAGAGGTTTCAATAATATTGTGAAATCTATTGTTTGGCAAAATATCCAGACCAAACTCACTAAATATGCGTGTTATTTTGCTCCTCATATCTGCTCTAAAAATCATCGAAATCTGAAATTAAAAATCAAATATCTGTCATAGAAACAATCTGGCAAAAGATGAGATCCTGTTTGTATTTTTCTGTAAGATTAAATTACTCCACAATTAATGAGAACGTTGGTTACACTTCTTCAATTCGACAACAAATCAATACACAAAACATACATTTAACAATTGGAAAACAATGTATTCTCTACTATTTACATTCTTCATAACATTGCCATAAATTTCCATGATTAAAATGGAGGTTTTAATCGAATTTACCAAGCATAAAGTTTGTCAAAAGTTTTACGCCGTTTTTACTTTAAAAAATTAGCATCTTGCTTTGAATATGTATAATATGAATAAAAATTACGACTTATTTCCCAAAAACGCTAAGTGGCCTAGTTTTAAGTGGTGTGTTAAGTTGTAGTGAGTAGTTGGTGAAATCTTTATTTTCTTTCACTATCTCCATCTTTCATCCTGCTTAACGTTTTACTTTCTCTATGACTAAGCGACTAATCAACTAATTAACTGTTTCTGGTCTACCTGGCTTTTTCTGGGTTTTCCCAATCTTTGCAATAAATGTTGAAGTATTTTACATACAAACAATTTATTTATGCGTTATTTTATATTTTGATTTTAAAATGAAGTATTTTAATTGAACTTTAGTTGCATAAAACAGGGTAAATCTTCGTCAAAATCTAGCGAAGATTGCTCTTTTATTATTTGAGCGGAAGACAAGACGTCGGTTATTATTTCGTTTCCGTTGGCTACTTACAGTTAACGGCTAAGTAATTAACCCCGGTAATTTAATTAACTAAGTTACACTAAGTTACTTAACTTAAGAGTAAATGTGTTAATTTGTGCGAGAACATCTTCGGCTGTAGTCAAGCGACCCATTAAGGCGTTGTCCACGACAAGATTGAGTTATAATCGTTTTAAATTATGGTCAGATGACAACATAAAGTTGAGGTTGGCTGGTGGCAGTCATCCGGTGGCAACTATTAGCCACTGAAGCGGTTGCAATACTGTTCATGTTGTTGTTGTTGAAGTTGGTGAAGACCTTGACTTTGAAAATGTACAAGTTGTTTGAGCAGTTGCATCAACAAACAGAGCCACAGCCAGAGTCAAAGCAAGCGGCGGGCATGAAACGTGAATGAAATCGAAAGCTAAACGAGTTAATCTCAACACTCGCTTTCTTCGACTGATAATTTAACTAATTTTATTTTGATTTGGAGGTCACTGGCAGCAATTGTTAAATATTAAGCATGCAATAAAATTACTTAATGGCTGAAATGCCATTACGAATGTACCGCAAATGTTCGTCTTAAATAAGACCTGATTTGAAGATACAAATGTGGAGTTGTGGTAACAATGTGAAATAAGAGCTTTCAACCATCATTTAAATTGGTAAACCCAAATCGAGCGTGACTGCAAATGCTTATATATCTCACTGTTTTTAATGACCTCGTACTACGCAGATCTGAAACCTATTGAAAAGTTGTAATGCCAAATTAAAAATCCAGTCAAACACTATATACCAACTTTGGAGGATAATTAAGAATGCTTAACATGTACAAAGTTGCCGAAATCTTTGATTTTGAAAACTAAAACAAAGTCCTAAAAATAGCCTGTTTGTGTCAAAATCTGCTTTAAAAAAAGGCGGAGCAACCAGCGCTGACATTGAACGGATCTTTCTCTTCTTGGCACTTTCCAGAAAGCATGAGATCAGCTCGGGCTAATTAGTGTTTTAGTTGAAAATTACAATTGAAATGCGATTAAAGTGATTTATTATTAGTGAACATTTAAAAATGATCAATTCTGCTAAAGCAGAGCCTAAGTGAGACATAGTCAAAATAATTTTAGTACTTGGTAATTATGTTAGAGAAAATCACTATTATTATTTTGGGCGTGTATTTTTGAAGACCTTTTTTATTTTAATTGTTTTGGTAATGAGCTTGTCTAAATTTGGTGCCACTAAGAAGCAAATTACTCCTTAAGAGACAACACTTCATTCATTTATTTTTTCCTGATTCATTTTCTTGTTGTTTGTTAAATTGTCATAAAATTTGCTTTTACCGAAACATGAAATTATTTATTTATTTTTCTTTCGCAGTGCAAGCTTAAGCTTATTATTTAAGGTACTAGACACTAATGAAAAATTAATTGAATACATGTATAAATAAATATAAATAATATTAAGACATTAAATGTTAAAGAGATTTCTTGAAAGGTATTATTTGAAGCACGTGTGAGTTTTGAAATAGTTGTAGCCGTCAAAATCGCATGCCACATAGCGCCCTGCTAATTAATAATGTTGTAATTAATTTGTTTGTTTAACTTAACTCATTAATTGGGAGCACGGTTGACTTGGTTCTCGAGCTTCAGGCATTCCAATCCAGCGCCATTTTCTGAAATGCCTTTAAATATTTCATTTTGATTTAGCTAACGTGCCAGGTGCATGTGCAATTTACATTCTTTATAAAGTATTTTTATTGTAATGTCTGCTTAGCCAAATGTATGTATATATATATGTATACATATGAGCATTGCTTAAGTGAACCGCTTCAAAAGTTGCCACGATTAGCCTCAAACAATGCCAAATGATTGAAACCAGAAATACAATGTATAAAAATAATATCTTTCAACATTTTCGGAATCAAATGTGATCTTTCGGATGGTCTCTGCGGTATTGTTTCTTAAAAGTTATGCCATTGTTTTTTACACCCTGCTGATGTAATTAAAAAAAAGACACAAGAAAAAACACAAACTACATGCAAAATTTATGTTTCTTATTAATTTTTCAGATGTATTACACACACACACACATACAAATAAGGCATGCAAATTTCTGTCATATATATATATAAATATATATATATATGTATATGTATATGTCAATCAACCTTAGCAACATGTGCACCCCTATATATAAAGATCATATGTGTATTATAGGTAGCTATCAGCATTTGCATATTTTACTTCTGGGTTTATGTCGTTCCTGAAATTAATAAACATCGTCAAGTGAATGGCAGCAAGTCGTCAAATTGTGGTTATACTCGTGTACTCGTAGCATTTTTACCAGTCTGCCTACAATCACTCAGGCATAGTGGACTTGGTACATAAATACGTCATAATTAAGCACATTACGCAACTGGCTTAAGATTCAAAAAAGAGAGAGAGAGAGAAAGTGGCCACAAGCAGGTGAGCCGAGCCCTGAAGCTCGTTTACCATTTAGACTGTTCACTAAACAGAAAGCTTAAGTGATCGATGTTCTATTGTGTATTAAAAGCGTTGGTAATTAACAACGCTCGAATTTAAACGAATCGAACTGAACCCACTTGAAAAATTTGTATGTGGTCTTGGACCGAGTATAATGTGATATGTTAACTTAATGGTTGCAACTCGGCTTGTGGCATGTCTGCACTGATTACTATCAGAGCTAACAAATAAAGGGGGGCGTATCCAATTAGATGGCGTAAATTGCTGATCATGCGCGACTAAAAAGGCAGTCATTTTTCAAATATGCCCCACGGGGGCAGAAAAAGAAATTGAAGGAGTTGTACTTTGTACACTGTATTCGATTCAAAGTCGAGTACAATAGCCCTTTACCTCTCTGGGTCTACAGACAACAAAAGCACCACCAAAATTAAAATTAATTCAAGTATGAAGGTCGTTCGTTTGGTGTCTTAAATTAATTACCTTACTTTTAATAAAAACAAATGCAATTTGCAACACAATTATTATGCCACTCACAATCGTGTGTACTTTTGTATAGAGCTGTAAGTGAAGTCAGTTATATATAAACAATGGCCCGTAATGGCTTTTTAAATATGCCATTAGACGTCGTCAGCCAAAACTGGTATTTGTCGAAACAAAAAAAAAAAACATACGAATGCCCTAAATTAAATGCTTTTTATGGGCCAGCAGAGAGTATTAGTTTTTTCTCACGAATGTGCAATAAAGTGCACCCGAATTGGTTTAAATCGATTAAAGCCATATATCTCCACACTTATGCTAATCTGACATCATATATAATTAATTTGTGAAAGAAATAAATTCAATTGAAAATAAAAATGAAAATGAAAATTGTTAGTTTTTATGGCTGCCTGATTATAGCTATCCTTATCCCATCGATTATCCTTAACCTATCGACTAAAATGCAAATATAATTTTGTAAAGAAAATAATTATTGTATGTACTACAAATACTATGCTAACAACAAATAAAGGAATGCCTTAATAAATACAGCTAATGGACATTATAAAAAACACATTTACTTCTTGAAATTTGGCCCGTTAAAATTAAGTTTTCGGTACGAAAATAATTGTCTACATATTGCAAGTGCTCTGCTAACGACAACTAAATGAATACTTTTTTGAAACTTGGTCCGTTAAAATGGAAATGTGTTAGCATGATTATACTAAACCTTTGGTACATACCATGCTCAAGTGTCTTACTTTCTTGACGAGGGAGTGATTAAGTAGGCGCAAACTTGGGCAAGTCTTTCAATTTTATTTGCACGCGACAATCAGCAGCAATCAACAGTGAACAATCAACAATCAGCAATCACAATATTTACAATACACAATCCAACAATTACAAAACCGAAATCGCGAATTCCGCGCTAGGTTGAGCAAACAGTATTACTATTACTGACTGAGTAATATTAATTTGCTGGCAACTAAATTGCAGCTTAATTAGCTACTCATTCACAAATCAACACCTGCCCATAGGCGGCCGCGTTTGATGCACTGCTGGGGATCTGTGGCGACTCTGTGGGTAAATCTCAATCGAGGCAAGGCCCCAAGATACTGTCGGCGTTGAACTAACTGGGCAGCCGTTGAATTTGGTGCTTTTATAACGAATCGAGATCGCAACTCGACGGCGACTGCACAACGTCAGCGCCAGCGCCGGCTTCAAAGCTAACGAGCCTGCTCGGCGCTAGAGTCAGCATAAAGCCAGTTTAATGCCGGCTGCGCTGCAGGCCAGCGCAACAGGCACAACAGACGCTGACGCTGACGTCGACGTCGACGTCGATGGCAACGGCGTGTAAATCAAAGAAGCTTGCTTATTTTTTCGCTCTGCTCTAATTTATGCCGAAAGCAACACGACGGTTGTTTGGGAAGGGATCGGGGGGATTTTGTTGTTGATACTGAATATGATCGGTTTTATTTGATTTTTTTTTAAACATTTATGTGTTTCGCTTACAATGTGTATGTACACCTGTCGATTGATCTGTCATTTTTTTTTGGCCAGAATCCGCAGAGCAATACACACACCACACACACATACAATGACACACTGTGCCAAATACTATTTGTATGACATTCATGCTTGCGCGGACCAACAATACACATGGACAGCAAACAAACAGCACACATTTTTAACCCTGTCGACCTTTGCGGAGCGCTGCTTTTGTAATGTGTCAAAACTTTGGCATGGAAATCGACATGTGCGACCTAGAAAGCTTTTCTTTCGAAAATGTTTTGGCTGTATTGTTATTGCGTCTGCGTGACGCTGTTATGCGTAAGTGTCATGATTAATTAAGTATTTGGACATTTGTGTTGTTTATTCTCCTTACGACAGTGCATGTGACACACATCTGACTAAAGCGACACAGGCCAAATTATATAATAATTACAATAAAATAAAATGTCCTGGAGCCAGTATAATACCAACCAAACAATAAGCAATTCAAATAAAAGTATTAAATATTTCGTTATTGAGTACATTATTTTGAAATAATCCAAACTTTGTCTGCAAAAAGAAAAGTGTTTTTGGGCTTTTTGAAAATTTATAAAAAATTATGCATAATTTTATGCTCTAAAGGAAGTTATCAGGAATGAAGTCCATATGGCTGAGCGAAGTGTATAGTATTTTTTTTGGATTTTATCAATATTTAAAGTGCTTATGTTTTATATTTTATCTTCCTTAAAGGTAGATTTAAAAATTTGTTTTTTGATTTGTTTAAGTCGATACATTTTCAATAACCTCAAAATTAATTGAGGTAAATTCAAATTATATTCGTCAGGAAAAAATAGAATCTGTATCTTAACTGGAATACTAATAATAGCTTATCTACTTACCTTAGTAGACTTTAATTAATAACAAATCCTTCGCTTTCAGAACTTAGAACCACGCTTAGTCTTCTCAACCAAAAACTAATAAGTGGCGAAATTGATTGTTCCGACTTAAGCAGGCAAGTTAGTTTTGCAGCTCTGATTAGGAGTAAAAGTAATTACTTTCTCATTTTTAATCATATGCTCCACATATAATGTGCTTTAATCCTTAATTTGTAGTTCACGTTTATATGTTCTATTAAAATTTGCGTCTGTCATTTGTCGTTATGCGGCAAAGAGAAAGAAGTGCAGTTGGCTACTAGGACAACTAAGACCTCAATCTAAGGCAAATAAGCTACTGGCTTATCGGATGTTTAGTTTATCTGCTGTGGTATTGGTACTGTATTGATCCAATAATCCACGACTGCAGTTGC